>ML844609.1:0-19312 GCA_009831015.1 Picea engelmannii | reverse complement strand
GTGCACTTCTCTATTCAGTAAGGGATCTATTTTTCCTAGTTCATACTACTTGATTAAATCTTGTAATTCTTGTACAACGCCTTTATCTTGGATCAAATTAACACAACTGTATAAGAATTCCATGAGTTTGCTTACCTCTTTCCCTTCTGTTGGCGATGCAGACGGATCAAACGCCTAAGGCATGCCATATTCTTTAATTTCCGGTTGTCTCTTTGATGAAGATCCTTGATCTCCTTTGAACTCTTTCCTTGCCTCCTCGAATATCTGTCTTTCTTTCTTAGCATCAAATGTTGGGGTCTTTTATGTAGCCTTCCTAACTCCATGGTCATTTTCAGTCTTTCCTTGGGCTACTCTGTCTTCTCCTGTAGCAACGCCTCCTCACGTAATAACAACAACTCTAGGGTATGCTCCGCAAGGTTCGGCATATATCAATTGTACTTGTGGGTTCTGTTGGGGTCCTCATCTTTCCTATAGTTTAGCCAATAGCACAGGGAATTCCTCTATGACATGCTCGAAGGAGTTACAGTAACTACAGGTTGTGTAGGGATTCTAGAAATCCCTTGCTAAATGTCCTAGTTGTGCGCAGTTGTAACAGATTATTTGTCCTCGACCTCGGCCCATACCTCCTCCTCATCCTCATCCTCTGTAGCCACCACGAGGAGTGAAACTTCCTCTCCTTGGAGAGTTTTACTATGGAGTGTTTCCCTCTTGTTGTACTTCACCTTGAATCTTGTATATGTCTCTCGACCTTTCATGCATGAGATCATAATCTCTACAATCCTGATCATCATGCCCCACTGATTTACAGAATGTACAATACAAGTGTGTGGGTGTCTGGACATACTTCTGCATGTAGTAGCACTCACCTGGGCGATGCCTATTTCTGCATATATCACACCAGGGTAGGTTAAATTGCTTTAAGGGGCTCGGTGCCCCTGACGCCAAGTACTCATGAAATAAGGGACATTGTTCCTTATCATGGCCTTCAGATCTGCATCTTACACACCAGATATCTTCCCTTTTTTCTTTTCCCTTATCTCTCTTCATATCCTCAACTTGTAAAGACAAACTAGTTAGTTGGCTCATGATCTAGCTAATGCCTGAGCTAGATTCTCCCATTGGTATTGATTCAAGCTTCATGGTGATCTCCAAAGCTTCTGCCTGAGACAAAATCTTCTGCTGCATCAGAAGGATCCTTATGTGTGGTAACAACGCAGTGATGAACCATTCTTTGTTCTATTCATCGGGGATCTGGAAAGTTAATCGGCCTCTCAAGGTCTTGAATATTTGGTTGAACTCCCAAACAAGTTTTGCTACTTTTTTTTTAATCTCTTTTAGTTCTGTAATCCATTGGGACTCTGACTTAGGTTTCTTAAACTTTGCAATCAGCGCATTATTGATCTCATTCAGTAGCTTAGGCTGTGCCATTCCTTGGACAAGTTTCATGTACCAACTCAGTGCACGGTCCCTTAGTGTAGTGTTGAATTGGGTTCTCTTGATGGCTTAATATTCCATACGACCTCACAAAAAAACCAATGTTGATCTGGATCTTCAGATCCATCTCCTCTAAAGATAGGGAGTCTCATTTCATCTGCCATAGAGCTGGCTAGGGTTCTTGTCTGAGTAGATGTTGAGCTACTAGTAACAGTACTCTGAAGACTCTGGTGGTTATAACTATTCTAACTGCTAAGTATTGTTGGGACAACAAGAGTATTAACATTACTTACTTTAGTAGTTCGTGCAATTCCTGAGGTTTCTGGCTCGTTTTGGCGTAGTTATTCAGCTTCCCCTTCTTCTATTCTAGTGGGCTTTGGATGCTCTTCGTCGATTAGATATACCTCTTCTCCACTATAGAAACCCTCTTCCCTGTATTTTTTCTTAAACAAGTTCGCAAGGTGAACTCCTCAGAATACTTTCCCACTGCGAGTATGTCCTGCTTCTGTGTCACTGTCGCTGTTAGAGATATTGAACATTATCCTTTTGAGGTCTGATCAATCTACTGTATCTTCAAGATGTAGTTTTCATGCAAGACCATCTTGATTCTTAGCTTCAGGAAGTGAAAAAAGTTTCCTCTGGGTCCTTTGAAAAAGTATCTCTCAGCTTGGCTATACGATTATGTTCTGTCAACATAAAACTCAATGATATACCCTCCAATGGTACTATCAAACCAGTGATTTATTGCTCTGGATGCAGTTTTGTCGACTCTCTTGACCTTCTGGATCAATGCTGGTGTCCAAACCACAGGAGGTCTAGATCTGATTTCAAGCTGTCTGTCAGCTAACCTGGTCAACCCCTCTTGTAGCTCCTGATGGATTCCTCCAAAGAATATCTCGTGAATGTTGGTGAAGATGTATCTTTGTAGCCAATCTTTAGTGCTTATTTTAGGTTTCTTGTTCTAGGCTTCAGCGAAGTCCTTCTCTTGGTCCTCTATCCACTTCTAAATCTCTGTCTTCGACGGGAACCACATTGACATTCCCTTAAAAAGATTCTTATCGTGGAAATGAAACCATTTGTTGGCACAGGAGCAGACCCAAGGTTCAGCTCCAAGAGTGCACCAACAAGCCCTAGCTACTTTCCCTTTCGGCAACATCTATGAAGCAGATGCAGTCTCACCCGAAGCAGCTATTAGGGGGTTACAGGATAGAGATGTCTACAACTAGGGGAATATCAAGTGGTTTTTATTACAACAACAACATAACATGCATTTACCATTCAATTAGCTATATCTATCCTTCACAGCTATAGATCTGATCTAATACAATGATGCAGATAACAATATAACAACAATAGAGATCAAAGAATCAATCACACACACAACAACAGATGTATGTGGTTCACCCTCTCTCTAGGGCTACGTCCACAAAACTGTTCTTATGATATATTAACATAAAGATTAGAGTTTGATCTGCGCTCTTGTCTAGTAGATCCTTTCTCTTCTCTCTCTCCTTCTCCCCTTCCTGTGCACTTAGCTGCAGGACTTGATCTTCGCACCTAGCTGAAGATCTTACAATACCAGAAGGCTCTCTCTCACAAAACTTCTCTCACCCCTAATACAATATTCTCCCAATGAAAAATAATCAATAACAAGGCAAAGCCACAATACCGACCCGACCTAGGTCCTCTCGACCTCTATTTATAAATTATAATCCCTCACCAACAACCTCAGGTCAAAACCTAGGTGTCAAAAACCCTAATTACCAAAACCCTAGGTGTCTACAACCCTAGGTCAACTTGACCCATTCTTTTCGGGCTTTGCCAGCCTGTCTTTCCTTCTTCATATCGTGGTGCTCCAAGGCATCTAATGTTGGCTTTTTCCACTTCTTGAGTCATCCTTGGTCCATCTTCCCTGTTGATCTGTCATCCTTGATCTCCTCATCCAATGGATTGCTTTTCCGCACTTCGCTCTGTCTTTTATGTTCTTTTTCTCACTTCGACCCAGTGACAGTCACTGTGTCTCCCATGAAGCTCGATTTTTACCTTTTCTTCCTCGTTCTTTGCTTCCTTCCATAACCAAGGGCCAACAGTTGTTGATCTTATGAATAGGCACCTGAGAACCTACTTTCTTAGTATTAGCCTCACAATGGATTCCAATCAACTCCTCAATGTTGTGAGGTATGGGGGGAAAAGTACGCAAGTTGACTGGGTCCCCTCTCCTAGAGAGACTAGTCAAGAAGTAAATATCTTCATTCGTTGGAGTCAACGACTGCCCCTTGAGCATGAATTCCTCTGCGTCAGGATGCCAATAATATACCAATGCATTTAGCAACTTGGGTTGAGCCCTCATAAACAGACAGTAGAAGAACTTTAACAACCCGCATTATGATAAAACAACGATAGCAGCAGGGTCTTTGGAGACCAAAAAACCAATTTCCTCATCCTCCCTCTCTCTCTAATGCACATACATCCTACAAAATGACAAGTGGATGGAGATTTAACTCTTGTTTTTTTTTTCACTTTTTTGAGGGTGTACACGGGCTATCTTGAGGACAATCATGTGTGCACAAGGGAAAACTATCTTCTTCCCATGTGTACATGTGGTTTGTGCTTGGATAGCCTGCATACATGAAGGGATGACCTCTTTAAAGGTCAACGTCCCCCCAAAACACAAAAATAAATGCAAAAAAGGAAGAAGGAAATGCAAGAGAGGCTATTATATATTTACTTGGTCCAAACGGAAGTTCGTTTCATCCACTGAAGCTCTCGACATCAACTATTTCCGCAAAGGGGTGTTTTTTTACTTCTGGTCAATTCTCAATTTACAATGGTGATAATCAACTGCCAACTTTCTATTTATAGACTTTTTGGCCCCTTTTTGTCATTTTTTTGGACCCTTTTCGTTATTTTTTCTATCTTAAAAATCATCTACTATAGTTCTTGAGTTTCTCATGGGATGTTATGATAAGTGTTACTTTGGGTATTTAAGAATTTTTTCGAGAGTTGGGTCAGTTTTAAAGTTCTTTTGCTAAAAATTTGTTTTTCCAACTTTGTGCATATAAGATAGGATTCCACCTCCACTTGTTGCACCTCGTTGTCTTTTTCGATTTTCCATAGGATCGATCCCACCGAGTTGCGACACGGAACCCTTACTCCTACTCTAGAAGTGTCATAATTTAGTGGTAGAGCCTACCTTCACATGGATTCCCTAGGTAGATCCTGGTTTCATTTTGGTGTCCATGCCATCACTAATGACTATAGGCTCGGGACCCCTGAGTATTTTTTCCTGATTATGATTTTGAGCCTCATTTGCATGATTCATTATCACTCTTGAACTCACCCTTGGGACTCCCAAAACACAACAGGTCTTCTTTTAAGCCCTTTTCAGACCCTAAAAATGTGAAAAGATTGCAGAGCGATCTCGTTTCCCTTCACGCTCACTAAACTGAAATTTGAAGGCACGTCTGTCCGGTGGTAGTTTACCCCTTTTTCTATCTAGATGGTCAAAAGTACGACAAAGGTATACTCTAGGAGCCTCGGTTCTCTAGAAGAGTACTCTTAGGTATAATTTTAACCCTTTTTCGGGCCTGAGGGACTAAATTTATGAAAAAGGAACCCCCACGGAATCCATATTTAAGCTCTTTTCAGACTCCCTAAAATTGAAAAGATGCTCGAGTGACCTTGTTACTTCACACTTGTTAAATTGGTCCAGAATAACATCCCTTACGAAGTCCACATTTAAGCTATTTTTAGACTCCTTAAATATGAAAAGATTGTCGAGTGATCTTGTCTTTGTCAGACTCTTTAAAATGATTTTGAATATATGTCTTTTCGGTGCTAGTTTACCCCTTTTTTGAACCGACTAGACTACCTTAGAAAAAGGTACCCCAGTGGAGTCTCCTTTTACATTTTTTTGACTCTTTAAAAATGAAAAACCACCGATCTTACCTTCTCTAGGCTCTTTAAAATTACATCGAAGGACGTTATCATAGTGTCTTATTAATCACATTTTCATTCCTACGTCTTTGGCCTAATGTTAGCTCCATGTTTCTCTCAACTAAATTGTCTGGAGCATTCCTTATATGCAAGCGTTGTATCACTTTGCCTCTACGTCTTGACACCTTGACCCATGCAAGATTTTTCCAGAGTGTCATTTTCCTGCATATGTCCCCTTTCTCTGAGCATCAATGTGTTCTTTGCGCTCAAAACTAGTATGTCTGTGACACTCAATCCTCCTTTGTAACGTAGCATTCTTTATTCTTTTTCAAGCTTCCCAAAATTATTGAAAAAGACAAAAAAAAAATCAAATATACCCCAAAAATAAGAAGGGAAAAGTATTTTCTTTTTGTTGACAGCACAATGAGTCACCCTTGGACAAAGCACATCCTTTTGTTTTTTCGTCAAGCCCTAGGATTCAATATGACCTTAGTAAGTTTTTCTCTCTACATAGAGTTGCTTCCTCCTCTGTTTGGTCACCCTTCCAAACATATGGAGAGTTTTCATTGCCTCCTGCATCACGAACTTATGTCAATGCCATGCTGCCTGAGTCTCATATTTTTTCGTTCTTTTGTCCAAGGGAAGTCTTACTAAACTTGATTCATCCCTTCTACATTTTGTCTCTTGTCCTCATGCCTGACCACCCTGAAAGACCAATCAAGTCCTTGCTCAAAATCAATGAAGTTCTCTGCACTGATCACCAAGATCCTTTTGTTTGTTCCCTACGAGTTGTCGAAGACCTCTGGGTAGTGACGTTATACATTGATATTACACTCCTACCTGAGTTTTGAATATTTTGAAGTTGTTTCTCAAGCTATGAAGACCTCATATCTAGCCATCATATGTCATTGGCTTCTTGAATATGGATACCATACATGTATATCTTTTGATTTTGTGATGTAGATCTGTTGTGTACTTCTTGTGGCTACACTTTATATAGTTATATGACATGGATCTGTAGTATATTTGAATGGAAACCATGATTTTATTTCATCCCGAGCATGGGTATGCCTGCCTCAGTGAGACAAATTGTTATTTTTGCAAATGGCACCTCCCGAACCCTGGTCCTTGGGCTCACTTGCTTCGTACATTGGTGAATATTTGTTATGTATTTTGGTCATCAGATGCTCTTTTGACCTCACACATTAGGGAGCATATGTTATAACCCTAATTTGCATGAGACATGCATACCTGGCATCATGCCATCTAACTTTCTATCTTTGCCAAGCTATCACTGAACAAGCTCTTCTAAAAATCATTGTTTTGAAGGTGTATGCGCCCTGCACCACTACTGCCCACGTACACACACCTGCTGACCCACTATAGCCTGCGTACACTAAAAAATATCGCAAAAAATGAAAATTACATAGGATACTGTTTTCCGGGCCATTACTTAACCGTTTGACTGCCCATAATCAGTCACGCCAACTGTTACTATATCTTCTGGACTATAAAAGAAGGGGTCGGGGTCCTATGTCAAGGAGAAGAACGAGAGCATAGAAACTCTTCCCATTTCCATATTCCCCCTTTGCCCCAATATTCAGCAACCACATTGTGAGTGTGAGCCAAAATTTCCTTTTCCTCCATTGTGAGTCTTTGTCATTCCCCTATAGAGAACTGAAGAGGAGAAGGAGACGTGGAAGTAGTCGGTGCTTTGTGAAGAGGAGCCCAGGACCAAGTTCGAGGAGCAGTGTCGGTCTCATATTGTAAGTGAATTTTGTGAGATTAATATAAAGAAGTACTTTTTTCGTCCCGCCAAATGACGTCTTAAACTTATATGATTTGTTCACATTTCTTCTTTATGATGTCTAACCCACTAATCCATATGTAGAATTCATGCTTGTAGTTTCTTGTTTGTCTTTTGGTGAATGCAAGTCAGCCTTGGGAGGAGACTTGCAGTCAAGAAACAAGTAAGTGCAAAGGGATCGACACCGAACGCGGAGTTTAAGGTATTCCTACTGGATCCCTATACCTTGATTTTATGTATGATTGTGGGGTAATGTCAGGATAGTTGATAAAAAGTAGGAGACTTTAGACGATTAGCTATGCCTACATTTTAGAACCCTGGTGTAGTCTGTAGAGGGATTTTCTCGCTATAGCAGACACAAAGTTGCATAAACCTCTTTAAAATCTACATCTAAAGCATATTGTTCAGCATAGCTCTCATGCATGATAGAATTATTCTTAAGAATAACTGAAGCACTAACAATAGGCCTAGAATCAATATCAACAACTTTGTTATAAATTCCCTTCTTATACCTGATAACCAAGTGGAATTGTTGTAGGAAACCCATCCACCTGAAGTGACTTTCTTGTTGTATCTTTGTTTGTGATTGTAAGTATTGCAATGATTGATGATTTGTGTGAATAATAGTTTCTTTTCCCAACAAATAGTGTTTCCATTTTTTCACACTTTGCACCAATGCATACAACTCCTTGTCATATGTAGGATAATTAATCACAACACCATTAAAAGTTTCATAATGAAAACATACAGTATTACCATGTTGCAACAAGATTGCTCCCATGGAATAGTTACTTGCATATGTTTGTATCTCAAATGGTTGTCTCAAATCAGGAAGTGCAAGAACTAGAGCTGAACTAATTTTCTCCTTCAATGCATCAAAATATTTTTGTTGCTTGTCTCCCCATTGGAAAACTTGTTTGATGCTTGTCACGGTATGTAATGGAGATGCAATTGAAGAGAAATTAGCAATAAAATTTCTCCAATATTGGGTTTCTCCCAAAAATATTCTTACCTATGTTACATTGTTGGGCTTGGGCCAACCCAAAATGACTTTGACCTTTGAAGGATCTATTTTCAGTTCTCCTTCTCCAGCAATATGTCCCAAGTAAACAAGTGAGGTCTCTCCAAACTCACATTTAGACATCTTTAAAAATGATTTTTCTTTCTTCAAGACATCTAAAACTTTCTTTACATGCCTAACATGCTCTTCACAAGATTTTCTAAATATCAATATGTCATCCAAGTAGACAATTACACAATCATCAAGAAAAGGCCTTAAAACATCATTCATAACTCTCATGAATGTTGCAGGAGCATTACAAATCCCAAATGGCATAACCATCCATTCAAACAAACCTTTCTTTGTTTTGAAAGTTGACTTCCATGTGTCTCCTTCAACAATCCTAATCTGATGATATCCACTTCTCAAGTCCAACTTAGTGAAATACTTAGTATCTTTCAATTGATCAACCAAATCATCAATTCTAGGGAGAGGGTAATGATTCTTTACCGTAATCTTGTTCAAGGCTCTTAAACCTACACACATGCGCCATGTACCATCTTTCTTTGGTACCAAAACAATTGATGATCATCATGGCAATGTGCTTTGCATGATAACCCATTTTTCAAGCAACTCTTGGATTTGTTTTTAATTTCAACATTCTCCATGACTGACATCCTGTACATGCCAATGTTTGGAAGAGGACAATCTTGTTGCAATTGGATCTCATGTTGGATACCTCTTTTAGGAGGAAATCCTTCTGGTTCCTGAAACATCTCATCATATTCGTTAACAACCTCATATAAATCATATTTTAACTTTGCATCACATCCTTGGAAATCTTCTTTTTCAACATTGTCTTTGGGTTTGATCGTCAAGAGCACAAATTTCTTACTAGCATTTACTAATCTCTTCATTTGTCCAACATTTACAAGTGAAAAATTCAACTTATTTGTATGTTCTCTAACAATGTAATCAACTCAATTTTTAAACAAATGATATTTGTTCTCATGATGATGAAATATGGCTCTCCTATCATATAAATATAGGCTTCCCAAAACAATACCACAAATATCCAATGGAATAACATCAAGCTCTACCTCATATATAAAGTTTTCCATGATGGAAAATCTAAGTTTACATCTTTTTGTCACATGCAATTTGGCATTGTCACGTATCCAACCTAGAGGATATGATTTAGAATGAGGAGTAGTTTCCAAGTGCAATTTATTGATAGTGTCTTTAGAAATGAGGTTTGTTTGAGAACCAATATCAAATAGAGTATCTATCTTGGTATGCTTTGAAATTACCCTTATGTGGAAAATCTCTATTCTTTCCTTTTCATGTTGAGCTTCATTGAGGCTACTATTTGAATAACTAGTACTAGCAATAGATTCCTTACCTTGAAAACCCATGGCTGTGATTTTTGTTTCATCTCCAAAGTCAAATCATAAATCAAGTTGTGTAGTTGCAACCGTCTTTGGTTTCATTTTGTTGTTGAAATTTTTGGGTCTCATTTCCGGATGAATTTTCCAACAATAGTCTTCATCATGGCTATCTTTTGACTAGTGTTTACATGTGAGTTTTTCTCCCTCTTTCTTGACTGAAGAATTCTTCTTTCCATTTCCTTTGAATTTTCTCTTTCCTTTGTCTTCATTGTAGAATGGCTTCTTGATGCCCTCTTGAGGAGCATTCTTCTCTCTTGCTTCCAAATGAATTTCCTGTACACAAACTTCATTTAGATTTATAGGGTTAAACATGAGAATTGTGTGTCTCAAATAGCTATGCATTCCTCCAATGTATTTGAGTAAATTTTCTCGAGAAGATAAATCTATACCCAAAATCAAATCTCTTCTTCTAAATTATTGAGTGTATCTTTGCACACTTTTCCCTTTAGCTTGCCTAAAGTTTTGCCAATCCATGATAGATTTATGCATGTATGCTAATGGATAAAATTTCCTTTTAATTGAAACAATAAAATCATTCCGGGAGGATAAAAATTCCCCATGTTTCTTCATGTCCTCTTGAGTTTTGGCTTCCCACAAAATGAGTGTTGCACTTTCCAATCTAAGAGAAGCAATCTGAATATTAGTTTCATCATCTTGGATTCTTTGTATGCTACAATACACTTCAATCTGACGAATCCAATTATCCAATTTCTCATCATTTACCTCTCCATTGTACATAGGAAATTCAAACTTAATATCAAGCTTAAGCAAAGGAGTTTGTGGAGGAATTTTACCATGTTATTTTGGAGAATTTGGAGGTGGTTGTGAAATGGTAGAAGTGGAAGATGGAGGTGAAGGAGGTGGAGTGTCACAATTTCCTCCATTCCCTTTTGGAGTCTTATCACCACTATATTCATTACCCCTTGGAGGATTTGATCTTTTACCTTTCATCCTTGCATTCCTCTCCTCGTATAAAAATTTCATCATTTCTATCATATCATAAAAAGATTTTATGAAAGTTTCCTCGTATGAAGTAGGAATTTCATGACTCTCCTCATGAGCCATACTTGGTGAATTCCTCCTTGATGCTTGAGGTGAATGTATTGTTCTCCTTCTTGAAAGTTGAAAACTTGGCTCTAAAAGTTTCCCTTCTCCTCTTGTGAGCTTCAACCTTGTAAGCATCAGAAAACAAAACACTTGCAAACAATCAAACCTTCAAAAACCTTTTCTTTGATACCAACTTGATTTGGAAATGAAAAGGTTTGTATATACAAATTTGTAAGTGGAATATGGATGTGTCTTGGGAAATTGGATCAAGTTACAAGCACATGAAAATATTGAGTTTTTATAATTGAAATGAACAACATAAACAGACATTAACAACCATCAAAATAAGCACATAACACAAAAAAATGATAAAGGAGTTCACCCCTTTCTTGGCCTATATCTCCTGGTCTAGCTTCCAATGGATCATTTTCATTATATGCTCAAAGTGTTAAAATGGTTGCTTTAAAATGCTCAGAATTCAAAATAGATGGCTCCAATGACTCCAGAATGTCCAAAAACCCCTAGTTGGTCTCTTTCTGCACCTAGTTTGGCCAAAACATGAAGAAAATACACTTCTTGGAACTTTTCCCCAATAACCTGTTGTCTATGCTCACAAAAATGCACCCATTGTCATCCAAACTGGCCTCTATGTGATTTCCCATCCCAAAACCTAGCTTTACATGCCACACACAGTCAAGTGCGAAATTGGCACACCGTTAGTGGATTAGGTTCCTTAATCATTGGAGATGTCGGCCATATGGGCCATGTGGCCAGAGCACTGGGCTAACTTCCCGCACCTGCCGACTAGCACCTTTGGTTCCCTACACAATTGGTCATATGGGAGTGTTGGTGTGTGACCAGGGTTGGGGCTAAGCCTCGATCCTTTTTCCTGTTGAACTAAACCTTATGAAAATTCAAATAGAAGTTTTAGACTATACGATTAAGAACTACCTTGTAGGTGGGAAGGTGGCCCTACCTACATGAAGTATCTTCCCATGCCATAGGTCCCGGGTTTGGCCCTCACGAATCCAAACCCAAACATTTTACCAATATAGGGGGTGCCACGTGGCAGCCCCTAAGTGGGCACGTGGCACCCATATATTGCTCCACTAAACTAACACGTGTCAACCAATGGTTAGTCCACATCATACCTCTACACGGTTAGCCTACCACATCACCACCTCCCACTTTAGCCTACCAAGTCACCTTGCCACATCAGTTGTATGGTCGTACTGACTGTATAGTCAACTGCCACATGGCTTGTATGGACTATACAGTCAACAATTTTTACTATTTGGAAAAACAGACAAAATGTTATATCTCCCTCATACAAACTCCATTTGAGCCTGCTCAAGTTGTGTTGGGATCGTGAGGATGAGATCTACGCAATGAATCCATTTTAGATCAATTTTGAACACTTTTATTTCTGAGCATTTTTTGATCCCCTGGATCATAGATAGTCCCTTCTAACTACTAGTTGTTAGCTCATTGGTTATACTACTTCCTTTGTCATAAATTGACTTGTTATATTAGGTTCTTGGGGGATTAGGTTACTCTTAGGGAAAATGGAGCACTATTGGGGTTTGTTTTGAATATGTCATCGTATCATTCCCAATCATACTTACCACTTTCCATCTCATTAATCCCTATCATATCCGTTTATTTAGGTTATATAAAATGACCTAAGAAGAGATCATTCCTCATTCTATGGGAAGATGAATATTTTAGACTCAAAGGGATACTAGAAAAATCCTACCTTGGTTACCTACTTAGAGGCTCGCCTAGTCCCATAGCACTTGTGGATACATCGCCAGGGTGTTACATAGTCTCTAGGGTGTTTGAAGAATTTAAGTCTCTAGGGTGTTTGAAGAATTTAAGCAGATGTTTTTCAACACGAGAGGAAAAAATAAAAATAAAATGAATTATCCAAAGAAAGAAAGGAAAAAAGGAAAAAGAAAAGGTCGCCAATCATAAGCAATATTGCCAGAGCACTACATATTCTCTAGGTTATCTCCTATGGCTAGACGTGGCAAAAGGCGGGCTTGGAAGGTATCACCTCGCGAATAACAAGAACCAAGTGTGTGGTCTACCCTCATAAAAGGCACCCATGAATGAGATACTATGGTCCCTTGTATGTCGGTTGCCTAACCTTGAAGTCTAACCCCGTGACCATCTCATAATCATTACATGACAATGAAGAGACAATCTTTGGGAAATACTTTTAATAATTAGGTGTTAATTTGGTCTCTTTGGGTCTCTGATAGCATTTCATACCTTGACTTAGTAATTTGTATAACCTTATTGAGCTTGTGACGAAATATGAATATGGGTCTTATGGTCTAGTTTATATGACTTTTATATTACGTTGATTATCTTATCATGCCGACGTGACTTGTTTCCTTGTAGACACAAATGTTTTAATTTGTCTTGTAGCTTCTCACCAAGTGGCATACCATTTAGACATTCCATGATTTTTAAAAGGTATTATTATTATTTTAGCTGTTGCTGAGCATCACTAGGGTTAGCTAACCCTCAGTCAGTTGACACAATTGCATTTAATGGATTCCTGAGATATTTCACAAACCATATCATCACCATTTTTGAGAGACTCAATCTAGTTCCCAGCTCAGTCAGATGAATTTTAAGGCAAGTCGTTGCATGCTCTAGGGTGACATCACCCTTGACGTCACCCCTATTTGGCTAGTTTTTGTGGATCATTGGATCACTTTGGGCCTTATAAAGTTGGGTGATAATTTATTCAAGCATTTTTATGATATACAAGCCAGTTGGAAGTCTTCTGGAAGGAATTTAATACCACTTGTCATCTCCAAATGGATTATTTTGCACATCATCAAGTTCAATTTGGCCTTGGGACTTATTTTTCCACTAGAAGAAGGTTTGATGCACTTAATTGAGGAAGAAAATTAATCATTTGACTATTAAATAGCCTTGGGAGGCTCATTACACATAACCAAATGAATATTTGCCTAGATCGTGGTACTTGGGGAGGATAATCCCTAGCTTCATGGAGGATTTTAATGGATCGATGGATTTTTTCCTTGGTTAGAGGATGACTGCATGCTTCAAGGAGAAATAGTTGGGCCTTTTTCTTGGTAAAATATAGCTTGTGGAAATTATTTTCCATGTTATTTTTATTATAAAATCCCCTTTTACCCAAATCGCATGATCAAAGAAGTCAAAATCATTTTTGAAAGGGGATAAATTGATAAATTAATTATTGTGGGATTTTTATTTAAATTGGAATATTTATTGTGGATAATCCCTAGGTGGATTAAATATTTATCAAGGGATTTTATTATTATTTTGTTTATTAAATCTCTAGAAGAGATTAATAAGTGGAAAAAACTTGAATATTTTAGGGGATAACCCTAGAATTGGTTATTTTCACAGTGAGTGGAGGATTATGAATCCATCACTTGAGATTTCATTTAGAGAATTTTTTTTGGGTGATGCTCCTCAATACTATTATGATATTTTCTCCAATGGTGTGCCATGGCTTTACTCTTGGTGTCTTGATCTGATGCATTTTTCTTGGAGGGTTTTGTGGTGGATGCTTAGAAATATTGTTGTGGTAGATCTTCCTTTGAATGCTCATGCTATCTACTTCAAGTAAATTTTTGGTGAGATCTACTTTATATTGCTTCTAAGTGTTCATTGAATGATCATATTGTATCTAAAGGAAATATTTTCAAGATCTAGCTAATAAACTACACCTCTTGAGAGTTGTTTCTTGGATATTTTCTTGTACTAGGGACTAGGTAAAACTAACAACCCTTTTGCAGGTTATATCCACTATTTTGAAGACCTCTTGTGAGCTAGAAGATCTTGCTTCTAACCCTCTTGAAGGATAGTGAAAAGATACAAATTTCAAGGGAGATTCACTTCAACATCTTCTAGTTCTTCTCCAAGCCTTTTTTACTCCATTGCCCAAGAGAATAAGGCACTAATCTACATTGGAGAGAGTAAAATAGTTACATTGGGAGACATGGAAAAGTATCGAATTGGATTTCTGATTTTGAGGCTATATTCCCACCCCTAGGGCGATCCACCTTTCTCTTGGGGAATTTTTCTGGGGGCCTCTAGCCTCCCCATTTTCTATACCCTCATTCTCTCTTTTTTGTCTTTTATTTTTCTAGCCCTAGGTTTCTAGTTTTAACATTTTTCTAACTAGTTTTAAAAAGTAGCATATGGGTTTTGTAGGCCATGCTTAGATACAACATTATAGATAGTTAGATTTCATTTTGGATTATTAAATTTGTGTAGGGACATGGTTAAAAGCTACATCCATTAAGGTTTTTTATAAAGAAAATTAATAGTTAGGACAACTTGCATTTGATTAACTTTTAGGGCCTAGTTTAAGCTTGTTCTCATTTCTAACATTTGGGTAGTATTCCTAGGGTGTTGTAGCTAGTTTCTTAAATATTTCTAGTGGGTTTTGAAGTATTTTTGAAGCTTATTTATCTGATGCAAATTTATATTTCAGATCTGGTTATAACTCTTAAAGTGCTCCAAAACCTTCTAAGATAATACCTCACTCATTGAAAAAAATGTAAATTACTTGGACGGTTTTCTTTTGAATGTCTTGGGCGTGTTTTGAGAGTATTATCTTGAAATTTAAGATCTGATATCTCTGCTTATTCACTGCTGCAAATCATATCTCAGATCTGGTTAATTGTTAGAAAGTGCCCAAAAAAAGATCCTAAAACAACCTCTTTATAAGTATTGGGCTTAAATTGCAACTTTATCTCAAATTTTGTGGAAAAAGAAATCTGAACTTGTTGGCTGAATTTGAGAAGTATTAAGTGTTGATTTCTATCTTATATAACAGCCCATAAATATGGTGTATGCTTCAAACAAGTCTATGGTTCATTGCTAAGTGTCTTTTGTGGAAAATTGTGGAACTGGAACTAGCTTGTTGAAAAACATTTGTGGTGATTGAGTGCTAGATTTTATTTCATTCATTTTGAAGTGCTTTATCATTTTTAAGAAATCATTACTTGGTTAAGATAGCCTTCAAAACTTGCTATTTCAATTTCTAAATATATCGTTTCTTTAGAAGGATCTATATTCAAGTAAATTGTCAATAAGTTCTATCATTGTTTGATTCACTTGTTGCATTTGACATTTTCATTCAAAGTGATTTACCTTCCTTTGCTTTGCAATTCTATCTAAGTGCTTAGTTGAACAATCATCCAAGTGGGATTTATTTTCTAGGGGGTCTTATAAAAGACTTTTTTGGGTGTCTATAAACGTAGAAAATGTCGTTATTTTTCCAGCGCTACATCCCGAGGGCTTGTAGTTCTCTCACGTACCTCAACGTATATTAGAAGACTATGGTCGCTTCGTCGCACTTAGAGGTACATAGAGGGGATCATGTCAAATGGTTTCACATCAGATAACATTAATATTGATTTTGATCCTATCTTGGAGACCTTCTAGAATCCTTGAAACAACTGAGTGAAACTATTGGCCTTCTTGTTATTGTAGTGCATTGAAAAAAAAAATTGGGAAGATTACCCTCTCGTACCAGGGTGTCTTGAGAACCCCTCAGGTATATTTGAGGGCTACAACAACTTGACACTCTTGTGAGGACCCTCTTTGCCTAAGCTTGTCGGGTACACACATTTATTCGACCAACTCTGACATTTCTCTAAATACAAAATTCTGGTCACTTGTTACTAGAGACTCTTACATTCATATTAGTTATCAGTGGTGGGGTTAACATATTGATCCTGGATTTCATATATACTTGGCATAACTGGCATTGTCTTGCAAATGATTTTCCCTTCACTCTTACCTTCACATTTGCCTCATCCATTCATATATTTTAGACCATTATTGAGCTTGTATCATGACCTCCTAGGGCCTTTCTAGAATTTTCTATTGTCTTTCCCCAGGGTTCACTCAAGACTTTTCCTGAGGTGACAGTGGGTCTTGTCCTGGTGTGTTCTCCATTGGTTACAATTTCACAGGGCTCCAGTGCAACTTACAATCTATTAAATAACATTTTATGGCATCGTTGCCAGGGAGGATTTAGAATATTTCTCAAGCTCATACGACAAACCCTCCTTTGGAAATCCATATTCCCTTATATCGTTTTCCCTTGGTTTTTCTGGTGACTCCACTTAAAGGTCTTACCCTTTACCCCTTCCCCTTTTGGTTAGCTTGACAAGATTACCTAGAAACTCCACCTTATAAGAACCTAACTGATCAAAATCCTTTTCCACTCCCTCCACCTAATCCTAAGCCCTTGTTTACCTATCAAAGAAGAGATCCTCACAACCCCCTATTGTAAAGAAACTAGTCCAAGGAATTCTTTCTTTACCTCCTCCTGTCAAAATTCCTCCTTCATGGGCCAACCTCCTTTAAAAACCTCTTAAATTCCAAAACATTGTCAGTCAACCCCATGAAATACCCAAGGTACACAATTTCTTGTCTCAATATTTTAAGACCACGCACCAAAAACTCATTGCCAAGGTCAATGCAAACATAATGAATCTAGTGCTTCAAGTACCAAGCGAACATGCAAAAGAATTATGTCCTCAAATAATTATAAATCTTGAGAAAAAAATAAAATAAAGGCTTAGAAACCAATGAATCATCTTAAATTTCCTTTTTATAGTCCCTAGGGGGACCTTCCCATAATCCTTAATAGCAGGACCATGGATGAAAAATTCTGGAAAAACCCTCCATTTTTTATCACTTTGGTGATCAACATTCTTTATCTCCGCAATTGCACTTTGGATTTTGGTGCTGCAAAAAATATTATTCCCCTGAACATCAAGAAACAACTAGGCCTTGAAATCACTCGTCCTTATAGAAATGTATGCAACCTGGACTTGAAACTTATTTTTTTCCATGGAGTCATAGAAAACATGTAAGTTAGCCTCAAAGAATACCAACATATATCATTTCCTATGGATATAGTAGTAATAGATATACCTGATTCTTGGGGAATGTTGTTATCACGAGAATGGGTGGCCAATCTCGGGGGTAGCCTTCAAATGGACCTATCTTATGCCACTATCCCGACCCCTAATGGAAGTTGGTTAATCCTACATCGAGATCCTATCTCGAGGAACCATGTTGAATACTATCATAACCCAAGACACAAAGCCCTCATTGTTGATAACGATGTAGGGAATACCACGTTTTTTCCTAATCCTAACATACCAACCAAAGAGAAAAAGGAGGGAACTTGGATTCTTGAATTTGATGGTGCTCATTCTATCCTAGGTTCTGGCACGAGTGTAGTGTTCACATCTCTGAGAAATGAGAAGATCTACTATTCATATAGGTTGTAGCTTGAATGCACCAACAACATAGCAGAGTATGAATCCCTTATCATATGAATGGAATTGGCTATTGAAATGAAGGTAAAAAACCTCCATGTGAGAGGAGACTCAAATCTAATTTTTTCCCAAGTCACAAACAAGTGTGCCACCAAAAATCCTCGTCTCAAAGATTACAAAATCAAGGCTCTAGAATTTATTAATCATTTTGACCAATTCTCAATTGAAGTCATTCCTAGAGAAGAAAATTGTGTGGTAGACTCCTTAGTTGTGATTTCTTCTGCAATGCACACTGTGGATTATTGGCCTCATGTCATAGTAATAAACCATAGAAATTCCATCCCTGACAACCTTGAACATTGGAAGAACTTTGAATATGAAGCCCGGATTAATAGATTCCTCAATAATGAAGGTGATTTTGCTACAAATCAGATAAATTTGATAGCTGAAGACAACAATGTGTGAATCATCGACTTTCCAAGTGACACCTTTCCAAAAGGGTTTACTCCTCTCGAGCAAGTGTTTGATTAGAATGATGTGTATATGGGTAATATAACTAAAGGTCTGGACGATGAGGTTGTTGAAGTAAATATTGGCATCGATTGAGAGCCAAAAATAGTAAAACTCGAAAAAGGGACATCTCCACAAGAAATGAAGGAAATCATATGCCTTATCAGGGAATTTAAAGACATGTTCGCATGGTCCTATGAAGACATGAAATATTATAGGAAGGACATAATTCAACATGCCCTCCCCTTGGAAGAAGGAGCCAAACCTTTCAGAAAGAAAATTAGTCAAATAAACCCCAAATTGGTCATCCAAGTACAAAAGGAATTGAAAAATATGTTTGATGAAGGAATCATCAAGAAAATCAGGTATTCATTATGGTTGTCTAATTCAGTCATCCTTCAAAAGAAAACATGGGAGATATGTTTGTGTGTATATTTTAGAAACTTGAATAAGGATTCCTTGAAGGATAATTACCCCTTGAAAAATATGGAACACCTATTACAGAGGGTCACTAGGGATGAACTGATATCTATGCTTGATGGTTTCTCTAGGTACAATCAAATCCTAGTAAAAGAAGAAGATTAGTTGAAAATCGCTTTCACTACTCCTTGGGGAACATATAAATACCTGATAATTCATTTTGGGTTAATCAATGCAGGTGCCACCTTCCAACGCACTATATACTATGCCTTTAGGGATTTGATCAACAAGATTATGGAAATCTATCAAGACGATCTAACGACTATATCTAAGAAGATATATTTTCATGTCCAGCATCTCCGATGGATTTTTGAGAAATGTAGAGAATATCGTATAT
>ML844607.1:18704-43484 GCA_009831015.1 Picea engelmannii | reverse complement strand
TAAATGTTATCTCAACACCCCTATTAAATATGCATTTGGGTAAGTTGTGAGATAAAAATATTGGCTAGATAGTACAAAATCCCCCCTTGAAAAGTGGGTGGCAAGTGATCCATTGATGATAACATCGAGACCATAATGAGGTGCAAGCAAGATTGCAAAATATAGCCCTTCTTTGGAACAATTGAGAAAGGTTTCCGTAAATGGGCATAGACAATCTGAAAAACTAGAGGAAATGATTAAGGTAGAGTTGTGAGTAACTTGAGAATACTTTTGGCAAGTGTCAAAGATTGACAAGAGTGTTCCAACTAGGTCAAGAACCAATGCTCCAAACAACACATGCACCATCTAAAATACACATAAGCAAGGTAAGCAAAAGGGTCTTTACTGTCAAGAGAATTGAATGAGTTGAATTCGAAGTGTTGAATTTTCGTCTCAAGCAGTTAATTAGATTAGTATTCTTGAACTTTTAAACAATTAACACAATAATTGCATATAAAGGATCAATGAAAGAATAACATCCACATCATACACAAGATTTACCCCAGGAAAACCCTCTAGGGGAAAAACCAAGTAAAACTTCCTCAATATAGATTCAACAACCAAGAACAATGCCTCTCTCCAAGAGAGAACTAACAAAACAAAATATCTTGACTAGGGAAGAGTAGTGCACCACATAACCAAGATAAACTCCAAAGATAGATGAAGATCCTCTACAAAATCACCTCCCACCTGCAGTAGCGTCTCCCTCTAAGACTTGCACACTTCTCTTCTTGACTAGAGAGATTTTGTTGTGTGTTCTGCAAATGAGGCACTGGCCTTTCTTATAAATAATAGTTGGCCAGCCTAAAATTAGGTCCGGGACAACTTGACACTTTCACTAAGGCACATTAGGGATGACCTTACAAAATACACTTTATAAATTACATTTGACCTTTTTACTTTGGCGCAATAAGGCCGACTTGATAAGTGACACTTTATAAAATACATTTGACACTTTACAAAGGTGCAATAGGGTCGACATGAATAATTACAATACAATAAGAATATCTTTCGCTGCTACTAAAAAAATTAACACTCCCTCTTAGCAAGGAAGGTATTCTTCTTGGCATGATCATCATCACTGCTTCTGCACTTTTGCACACCTGGTCATTGTCTTGTTGTCAATCATGAATCTATATGTCATAGGAAGTTTACCAACTGTACAACATGCATCCAGTACATTACCAACATCTCATCAGCGGGCTCAACATTCATGACAGAGCTTTCTTCCAGCTCACACAATGCTGAGCATCTAGCTTTCGCTACAAACTGTTTGACCCAAAGTCTGGCCACTAGCCCCAAGATAGTCCCCTGGTTGGCACACCAATCCTCTGTCCCCACATAGACCAGGCATCTAATCTCGAGGGTTAGGTGATGTAGTTCGCACACACTACCCATCTAGTCCTAGGCTAGGAATCATCCGACCTAGAGTTCAACCACTAGCCCTAGGCTAGTCATCCTCCAACCAAATAGGTTGGCCCTCCCCAAATGATCCACGATTTACACTTCCTGAAGCTGGGAACACACACCATTCCCGAAGGATCTGCATCTACTGACCTTGTGTAAGGTCAGGTTGTCTGGTGCCACAGTCAGTGCCCGAACATTAACCTACTGTTACTGCACCACACTATGCTACACTTGGAGTTACATATGTAAAACATCACTCCCTCTCACGAGGGAAAGTCCTTTTGGACCACACCAAGCTTGTCTTTGAAGTACTCGAACTTTACTCCCGATAAAGGCTTAGTCAACATGTCTGCTACCTGCTCATAGGATGGAACATACTAAAGCTTCACTGCTCCCTTTTGTACCATCTCATATATAATGGTACTTGATCTCGATATGCTTGGACTTGTCATGGTACACTAGGTTCTTTGACAACTTTATGCAATTCTGGTTATCACAAAGGATATAGGTCACCTCCAACTTGAGATCAAACAATCCTGTAATCAGCTTCCGAAGCCACACTGCTTCGCCACAAGATGAACACGCCGCTACATACTCTGACTTTGCAGAACTGAGTGCCACACAAGTCTGCTTCCTACTAAGCCACGAGATCGAGATCACAACTGATCCCAATTTGAAGCAACATCTGGATGTACTCTTTCGGTCTGTGACACTGCCTGCCCAATATGAATCTGTGTAGCCCTATAGTGTTATCTCACGATCCGAGATATATCTGAGTCCATAATCAATTGTACCCTTCAGGTACCTCATCGCATTTTTTGCCGCAATCAGGGGAACATGTCTAGGCTCAACCATGTACTGACTCAATGTATTCACTGCAAAACATATATCTGGCCTCGTGTTTGTCAAGTACATCAACAAACCAATCATCTGTCTGTATGTAGTGGCATCCACTGTCTCTGAAGTTGTATCACACAACAAATTCAATTTCGCCACCATCGATGTAGATATGGCCTTACAGTCCAACATCCTGAACCTCTTCAGGATCTCCACTGCATATTTTCCTTGGTTAAGGAAAATCCCATCCGGTCTCTGCCATACCTCCAAACCTAAGAAGTAATGCATCATACCTAGGTCCTTCATCTCGAATTCTGCAAAAAGTTTCCTCTTATTCTTAGCAATGAGCTTCTTGTTTCCTGTCAGAAACAGATCTTCCACATACAATAGAAATATCACAGGTTCACCATCCACAACCTTGAAGTAAAGGTTGAAATATGTATTACTCTTAGTGAAACCCAAGCTCATCAGGAAACTGTCTATCTTGCCTATAGCTCTAGGAGCTTGCTTCAGCCCATACAAGGCTTTCTTCAACCTACACACATGTGAATGTCTGTCATGTGTCTCGAATCCTTGTGGCTGATCCACACACACTTCCTCGTCTATTATGCCATTCAGGAAGTCTGTCTTCACGCCCATTTGATGTACCTTCCATTTCATCATTGCAACTATCGCAAGAATGGTCCTAATCAATGTGTATCTCGCCATAGGAGCAAATGTCTCATAATCTATTCCTTATTTATGGGAGAAACCTCGTGCCATGAACCTTGCCTTGTACTTCTCTATGTTGCATTAACAACATGTTTGATCTTGTAGATCAATTTGAAAGTCACCACTAAATTCCCTTATGGTCTCAAGGAAAAATATCCATATCCCAGTCCTTCTAATTAGCTTCCTCCTTTGTCACTGAAACTAGGGAATCTTCTCAGGAGGTCTCATATCTCCTCGAAGCTTTTGAAGCTTCGATCTAGCCTCCTCAACTCATGTCACCTATATTTTCAATCCTGGAAGATGTCTCTCTCTCCCATCTGAATCTAAGGAGGAATACTTTTCGAATGAAAGTCTCTAAGCCACTGACTCTGGATGAGATCAGGCTCACTCTGAGTATCTATAATCTCCAGAGCCATCTACTTCCTATGTATGTGATGATTTCCTCTGAAGTCTCCTATGAATAGTCATGGGGAGGCTGCTCCTCCTTACTGGATCATGAGGGTTGACTCCCTTTGAACTCTAGCTCCTTCTGAGCTGGTATTTGGTGGGGTCGCCTACCTCACCAATGGTGGAGCCATCTACTCCTCATGATATGGCTCATCAATTATATATGTCTTTGCATTCTGCAAAGTGTCACGAGACCATGCTGGTCTCTTCCTGCGATGATTCTGGGTAGGCCCTTTTGGCTCTACTAACTCTCTCTGATGATATGAAGAGTGATCAACTGTACTAGAGGGTTTTGTTCGATCATCTTTGGAGCCTTCTACTCCTTACAATCAATCTCCATATGAGATACTCCATATCTCACAAAATTACCTTTCTTTGTCTTCTTCTTCGGTACATGGATGTATACGGTCGTGTATACAACTTCTTATCCGGATAGTATGCTCCATGTCTCAAAATAGAGACCATCTAAAATGTTGCCTTTTGCAACCGTCACTATAGCTTCCCTCAGAGTTATCACTTGTAACCTGCCTGGAACAAGAACAACAAGGGGAAAACAATAGACAACTCCTTCAGAGCTATCACTTGTGACTTGCCTGGAACAAGAGCCAAAATAAGAAACACAATAATAAGAAATGAGAAAAACACTCTTCTAGTGTTTTGATCAATCATTCCTCCATGGTAACCTGCCCAAAACAAGAACAACGAGAACAATACGAACAAAAAGAACAACAAGATAACCTTCTCGAGACAAGAGCAATAATAGAAACAATAGAAAATGTATTTCCATTTTAATAGCATTTTCATAAGAACATATCTATGTTAACAAGAATAAAAGACAATTTCATGGTAATCAACATATTATTATCAAGGTGACCTGCCGAGAAGCAAAACAAGAAGTATCTCCTAGAGGAGATGTTAGTTACATCTTGTAAACAAGTACAATAAGCATTTATATCAATAGTACTCACATGCTACCAAGTATTCATTGTATCTAACGGTAATAGAACCTTTCAAGGATTGCTGTCACAACTATAACGTTTACTTGTAGTGTAGCAGTTATCAAACTTGATATGTGCAAATTGGAAATTTAATCAATCAAACTTGGAACCTGGAGTCTTATCTTCAAGAATGAGTGTTGCTTCTTTTCTTCCATGTCTCCTTCACTCAAGATGACAAGTATTTTCTCCAACCTGTCCCTTGTACTAAGACAATATTCTTCCTTGACAAAAATTTAAGTTAGGGAATATAATGCAAGTAAACTCGAAAATCTCAACCTTAATCAATCTAATATTTTGACTAGAGTCAGCTTATAACTTTAACTTTGAACAAAGGTTAGTATGCTAACCATAACTTCAATAGATCAAAATACAATAAGATCATGATAATGCCATAACAACTAGATGCATATTAAAACAATCAAACATGGAGTGCGTTGTTCCTTTGAATGAGCTGGATCTGAGATCCCTTTGGATATACTATTGTTGTTTGGACAAAAGATCCCTTCTCCTGCAAACAACCTTAAGATAGTGATATAGTTTAAACATATACAAGTACTTACCAGAGAGTGTTATGTCAATTTGACTAGTTCCAACTTCAATTCTGCAGTTGCCAAGACTAGGGTTTATGAGGAAACCCTAAAATTTCAAAATGTAAATTTTGGAATTATGCTCCTGGGAATAGATGCACCCTCCTAGGGAAAGCTCCTAGATGGTCTTACTTTTCCCAACGTCCTTCAACAATGTGGATGGCGTCACCTTCTAGGGTTTATGCAGTTGCAACGAATGCAATAGTTGCAACACTAGTTGTAGTTTACAAAACTTTGTCAAAATGAGAATCTAACCACAAGGAGAGGGAAAGCTCCTAGATGGTCTTACTTTTCCCAACGTCCTTCAACAATGTGGATGGCGTCACCTTCTAGGGTTTATGCAGTTGCACCGACTGCAATAGTTGCAACACTAGTTGCAGTTTACAACACTTTGTCAAAATGAGAATCTAACCACAAGGAGAGGTGCACTATGGTTATGAGAATCTTCTTRTGGTCTWWSCTTCTTCAATGAGCTTTTTTGTGCTATGAAAATTCTTTCTTTYAAGCCCACTATGATTCCATGTTGAATTTTCRTCTCAAACARTKAATTAGATTARTATTCTTGAACTTTTAAACAATTAGCACAATAAATACATATAAAGGATCAATGAAARAATARCACCCACAACATACACAAGATTTACCCTAGGAAAACCCTCTAGGGGAAAAATCCAACAAAACAATATAGATTCAACAAYCGAGAACAATGCCTCTCTCCAAGAGAGAACTAACAAAGCATAAGATCCTTCTCYAACCYTTGAATAGGKAAGAGTAGCACACCACATAACTAATATAAACTCCAAGGATAGACCAAGATCCTCCACAAAATCACCTCCCAACTGTAGTAGCGTCTCCCTCTAAGACTTTCACACTTCTCTTCTTGACTAGAGAGCTTGTGTTGTGTGTTCTCCAAATGAGGCACTGGCCTCTCTTATAAATAGCATTTGGCCAACCTAAAATTAGGTCTGGTCCGACCTGACACTTCCATTAAGGAACAATAGGGCTGTCCTTACAAAATACACTTTATAAATTACATTGACCTTTTTACTTTGGCACAATATAGCCGACTTGACAAGTGACACTTTATAAAATACATTTGACACTTTACAAAGGTGCAATAGGGCCGACATGAATAATTAGAATACAATAAGAATATATTTCACTGCTACTAAAAAAATTAACATGAAGAAGATCAAATGGATATGCACATGAAGACACAAATCTATCAACCATCAACATAAGTGCTCTAAGCAGAAAATGGCACCAGTGTAAACGAAGTTAAAAAAGTGCTTTATGAAAAAGAAGCAAACACCAACATTGTGAAGATGAAAAATTATGTTGAAGTTGAAGAAGATGTAGTGTAGATGCATGGAATTCAATGATCAACAAAAGTGTTCAGGGTAAAAAGTACTACTGTAAACAAAGCTAGACAATGTGCATCATGAAAAATAAGAAAACCACAAAATGTGTCATATCTAAGAGATGTAATGTAGATGCTTGAAAGACAAAAATCTGAAAATGATAAACATGAGTGCTTTAATAAGGTAATGAATAAAAAAAATCAATGATGGACAAATGCTTCATGAAAAAAGGGCAAACACCAAACAATGCCATTAGGGAATGTGGTTCAATGAGACTAAACTCCAAAGGAGAAAACAATTCCTTGTAGAAATTTATATGTATATTGTGCATGTGCACTATTGAAGAAACATATGTATGATGCATTTAACCATTTCTTAAGGTGTTGCAATGGTCAATTATCAATCTAGTCATAAGAAAGATGAATGGCGAGTTGAACGGAAATTTTGCCACTTCCTCTTTTTCACCAAAACTCTATGAGAAGAGGTATTACAATGAGAAGTTTGATCCCAAAAATGAGGGTAGGAGGCTCCCCTTACAACAGGGCGAGAGTAATTTTTGTCTTCTGAAAGTGAAGAATATAATGATGTGGGAGAACGATGGAAAGTTGGTGCCATAAAAATTAGGAAGTAGGTGAGTCTAAATGCTCAAAGTATCAAAGTCCTTGTCGAAATAGTAGAAACACAACCACAATGTGTCTTACAATTCCTTGTCCATGCTTTCCAAGATCTTCGCCTTCACAATCCATTTTGTTTAGTTAACTTATAACCAATGCTAGTAGCATGATGCCCAAAATAAACAAATAAATGTACATCAGAAAATAATCACGAGGAGGTGGAGGAGACAAAGCAAGATTACTCTTCAAGAGTTGATTTAGTGGATGAGTACACGATTCGAGATATGTCACCTCTCCTTGTGGATCTTGAGAACCAAGAGTGGTATCCACATCTAAAAGAAGTCGGTCCAAATTATGAACTTCACTTTGTAACCTCTGGAGCATTGTGTCATTAGTAGATTGTTATTAAGGAGAACACAATTTTTAGCCTTTGAAGCCCTAATTTCCTTTACAAAAGATACAATATTTGATTGAATCAAAGACATTTTTGACATACAACGTATCGTTGATGGCATCCCATGTGTGATTTGGCTCTAAAAGAACAAATCAATATAAGAAGCCAAAAAGTCAAACTTGAAGAATCTATAACAAAATTGAGGGGCCAAAACACAATAAGGGGCCCAATGTACATTTATATGTAAAAAAAATATGTATGTCCTCATATCTATAACTTGATGATGCTAATGCGTAGTGATCGAAAAACTACACCTTCAAAAAATAACACTAAAAATGGGGTCCACATGAAGAATTTACAGACATAAATATGTGTTGTTAAAATGAGGATTGATTGCAAACAAAAAACATAATAGTGCATATGACACCAACATCATAAACTCTTCGTGCCACTGCATAAAGAACAAATAGTTAGTTTAATTTAAAAAATTCACTAGAAAACCTCCAAATCATCGAGTTATCATCATTTGAAGTTGAGGTCGTAATTCCATATGCTCATGAGAGAGGGGTCCAAACAAGGTGTAAATGTGACATGCTCACTGTGCATTATCGTTGTTGTGACAACACTAACTATCCACTATTGTTAATGTGACAACCGTGACTATACACATATATTGACATTATTGAGAACATCTTATAGTCTATGGTTATACCACTACTAATGTGGCATTATTGACTATACAAGTGTATTTACATAGCAATATAACCTCAAAATACTATATAAAAAAAATGAACACATGTTAACTAACATTTATATATATATATAACAATTATTTCTATATGCAAAAATAAACACTATAAAACACTTATAAGAAGACAAATATTCACGTGTGAAGTTTAATCTATATTGAATAAACAATTATTCTTGTGAAATCTAATCTATATTAAATAAATAATAATTATTATTATATCAATTAAACCATTATTATTATCATATCAATTGAGCAAAAATTGAAATCCATCCACTTATACTATGTAACGTTTTTAAAGAAGCAAGAATTATATTACTAAAAAGGTGCATCACATATTTGCCTACATCTATATATTAGAGAAAAATAATAATAAAAAAAGTGCATCACATATATCTCTACAACAATACACATATATCTCTACAAAAATATCTTATGAAATATAATAAAATAAAAGTGAATCACATATGTCTGTACAACTATATATTGGTATATTGGTGAAATATATTTGCATTAATTATTATTATTATTATTTTTTCTTGGGTCAAAAGTTGTTTAATCTTTTCATTGTTATTCTTAGAGTTGGGTTCTTTGTTTTGTTTAATCTTTTCATTGTTATTCTTAGAGTTGGGTTCTCTGTTTTTTTCATTGTCATAAAATTAGAAATTGAAATGTGTTTATATTTTGTAATTTTGAATTTTTTTTATTTTTTATTTTTATTTTGATTTTTTATGAGACTATTAATATGTTTATTTGTGTGTTTTTTTACTTGACGAGTTTACTCAAATATTTCTCATGTTTAATCCAATGTTTCGATATGTTGTTGATTCAAGATTATTAAATTTATTTCTTCGTAAAAGTTTTTTATTTTTGCACTTAAAGTCTCCCAAAATACACATTAATAGCATTATAGCATAATGTTTCAACAAAATCCATCATGACCAACTCTTGTTCAATTTATAATCAAACTAGATTTGTACTCCAAACTCTATCCTAGTAATTATCTTTAGTTCTTTCTTTATTGGCCTTGTTTTCTTAGGTTCTTTTATGCATGCAATTAGGGGTTCATAAATGTTTTAATCATTTCTACTATGTGGTCAAGTATTGAAAAATGTTCACACTTCAATTCTAGAAGATGTAATTTCCAAGTTTTATCTTAGTTTTCTTTGTTTGGACTCTAGTAATTCATGCACTTACTACTTTCCGAAGGCAAGGACACTTGTCGCCGAGCCTTCACAAAACTTTGTGAGAGTTTATTGATGTTTGTCATGAACTTATGCATCAATGTCCCAACAAGGAATACCACTGTTATGAACTTATTCTACCAATGTCTCAACAACCAACATTCTCCTTAGAAATCATTGTAACAAACTACCATTTTTCTTATTTATTGGTTGTGTTCATATGGCTTGCTCAAGTTAGATTATACAACCCCTCTTCACACTAGATGATGAGCCTCAACTGTCTTACCCAACAAATCTAGATTATACAACCCCTCTCCACACTAGATGATGAACCTAAACTGTCTCACCCAACAAATCTAGATTATACAACCCCTCTCCACACTAGATAATGAGCTTAAACTATCTTACCCAACAAATCTATTGACAAGATAGGGAACATCTAATTTTATGAATGCACCTTGGGATGATAACATGCTCCAAAAGGCCTAACAACAAGGGGCTCATTCATGCCTTGAGTACGATCACCATCTTTGAATGTATTTCCTTAATAAAACTCATGAGAAGGGTGAGCTTGCACTTAATGAATTTCTCATATAATAGAAGGGCCTAGGTGTAATAGAAGGGCCTAGGTGTGGGCTAATAACACATAAATAAACATAGAATACACCACTACAAATAACATCATAGAGATAAACTCGTAACATGACAAAGTATACGAGTGAGGAATTTGATCTCATACTCATCCTCACCATATTTTGAAATTGACTATTGCGAGAATTTTTTTCTACCTTGTAGGTGTTTCTCAACAAATGACATGCTTGAGTTGAGGTGGCGACATGACAAATAAAGTGTAAGTATGTACAACGACTTGTGATCATTACTTTTCTAAGTAATTAAACTAGTCTTTATAACAATCTAAAACCTCATTGAAAACTACTAACTTGAGGATAACAATACCGATCGCTTAGAAAACTAGCTTCCACAATAAAGCTCTACAATTGAGGCTTCCTTGCTCACGTAGAACAAACCAAGGGAAGAGTACAAAAATGGGATTTGCTTGGTCTTTCCAACCTTTAAAAAACAATGTCACCTTATTTTCCTTCACAAAACCAAATATGATTGTGTAAGACATCTACATCGAAGAATATTTTATTAACAATGGAATAGTAATCTCAAATATAAACATTTACACTCAATGTCTGTTTGGTGTCATTGACTAGACTTAGAAAAAGAACAACTGATATCTCTACTATGTAACCAACAAAACCAATGTGACAATAATACCAAAATTGGAAATCAACTATAGTATAAAAACTTTTACCATACATATTTACTAGTGCCATATAGAATGCAATAAGACCACCTTTGTTGCTTGATATTATCCTTAAGAAGCAACTGATGACCCTTATTAATGCTTCATATCACACAAGAAATAACTTCATTATTTAAGAGGATAATGTTAGAAAGATTTGAGATGATGGTTACAATCAATGGTACACAACTATTTTGTAATATCATGGTTTTGACCTTTGAATGTATTAGATCGAATTATGTATAAATTGTAATTAAGTGTTTATAATGGTGGGATTCAAGCCATATGAGCTTAAATAAAATGACCCCATGTGTAAATATCTTGTATGGATTCCTAGTGCAGAGTTCAAGGCCAAGCTCGACTAGTGAATGCCTAGGCATATACTTGCGGTAATTATGCTTTCTATATGCCATGTTAATGTTTCCATGGTATACCCAAGCTATGTAATTCAAAATTTAACACAAAGTTGCAAGATGGATACGGAGAGCACGAGAGGGACTATGAGCCCACTAGAGGGGAAGAGGAAAGGGCATCAAAGAGAGAATAAATAATCCTAGGTTTCCTAAATCCTGTCTTTTCTTTTTACTCATAATATGCCTTATTTAAACATCAACCACCTTCTTTGACTCACAACTCAATCATTGAATGCATGTGGTGGTTGGGTGGTGAGGAAGTCTACCTCACATAGTTATAAGGGTATAGGAGCTGGGTACTGATGAGCGTGGTAATTACCCTCTTTTCTTCTCCTTAAATTGCATAATTATCCTTCTCCATTTGAACAACATGATCATTTATTACTTATTATTAACTATTCTTACATCATTTGCCTTTCTTTAATAACGTGAATTTCTGGGTTGAATTTTTATGTTAAATAAGTGATTTTTATTAGGAAAAGAATGTGGATGCATGATTTATGTGTTCAAGTTGCTAACTTATTCAATTATAGGATTAAGGAAGGAAATTGTATAGTTTGTTATTTGTCAGGAGACGAATAGTTTTTCACCAACATTAGGATCAGGTGCTGCATTTTTAGGTGTTGCATATTTTCTTGTCACTAGCAGTCCAGAATACCAAATTTTCCTAGTGCTACATACTTTCTTGTCAGCAAGGATATCGATTGTTGAAATTGTTCAGTGCTACAAATTTTCTCATCAACATTTGGGTATTTTCAATGACACATATTCAGTTTTATTGAGATCTATTTAGGGTTGCAGACAAAATATTGGATAATGACATGGGAAGCCACATAGGTTATATTAAGTTCTACTCATAGGAGTATCACATGTGTACACTTAGATTTATTTTAGTTAAGTGTAAAATGTGGTTTGATGTAAACAATTATGTAACAACCCTCCGTTACACCTAAGAAAAGTCGAAGCACAAAGGTAATTTTTTTTTTGCATTAAGAAATTAACGTCAACACATGATCATGGCAACGCCTATTCAACAACATAATAAGTAACGCAATACCGTTTAATCAACATGGAAATCACTAACGACACAATCAACTCGTCAATGAAGGATAACGACACATAAACATATATAACATAGAATATTAGCACATCATAAAATATTGAAGCAAATTACAACAACATTCAATCAGATAAAGAATATAATATGACTACCTGCCCAACCTACCCTGCAAGGTTAGGACCTCCAGGACACATAAGCAACGTTCAAGCCCAGGTTCCAATTGATTTTAGCCATTTAAGGTCTCAGGGTTGGCAATTGTTCTGAGGAACAAGGAGGTGTCTACTTCCCACTAACCCAATCAATCCAAGCAACTAGCTAAATCAACAACATCTACGATCATCTATTTCATCAATCCATCAATCCTAAACATCAATTAACCATGGAGCAAGGGTAATAATTTTCGTTATCAATCATACATGGAAAAAACATCGTCCAACCTACCCGCCCAAATCGTCTATTTTTGGCAACGGATATTGGTTCTTGATCGTTGCCTTGTTCAATTGACGACAGTCAATGTAGAGTCTCCATGACCCATCCTTCTTTCGTATGAAAATAACAGGTGCACCTCAAGGTGACACACTTGGACGTATAAGTCCTAGGTCCAACAACTCCTTCAATTTCATTTTCAACTCCTGTAACTCAAGGGTCGACATCCGATAAGGTGTTCTTGCTATTGATTTAGTTCCAGATTTTAAGTCGATGGTAAATTCCATCTTTCCTTCGAGCGAAAAACCTGGTAACTCTTCTGGGAACGTGTCCTCAAACTCTCGTACTACCAAAAGGTTTTCTAATCCTTCTACCATGTGCTTGGCGTTCAACGTTAAAAATTCATATAACTTTCGTCCTTGTGCATGCTCTTCTGTAGTACCTAGTTCTATCCAAAACCAAAAGTTTGGTTGATGATTGTGCTTGATGTCTTGCGAGCACAATGGACTAGTGCTCGGCTTGGAGATTATTCACTGCTTCTTGAATCTTGTGGGACTTTCCCAAATATCCAACTATAGTGGGTCATGTTGATCCAACCTCTCTGTCCCTCTCAATAGGACAATCACACTAGTAATGTGCCTCTCCACATGTCCAACATCCGGTCTTCGATCTAGTACTCCTTGTCCCCGAAGTAGAAGTTGCTGGCCCACTAGCCTGAAATCCTAGTCTGTTCCGCTGAACATGCCTAATGATTACTGTTGTTGATGCAGTGGTCCCTTATGGGGAGTTGGTCGTCGAGGTTTTGTGAACGCGGATCCTCTCGATGTATCCCGATACCTTGAAGAAATTCTAGCTAGAGTATGATGCTACTGCGCACCAGACGTCGCCTGTCCCATCGGTCTTGAAGGAGTCCTGCCCTACCCCCTGCTGATCAACTCTTCCTTAGCTATGAGGGACTTCTAGACTGCATCGTGCAACGTCTGAGGAATTAGGATCCTCACCTTTGCACGACGCTGACGTTAAGGCCAACCATGAACTTGTTGAACTTAAGCTTCTTGATGTTCAGATGTGGAGCATACCTAAGAAATTCCATGAAACAAGCCTCATACTCGGACACCGTACGACTGCCCTGTCATAAGGCATTGAACTCTTTGAGCTCGTGCTCAATTAATTCTTCAGACAATTACCTCTCTTGGAACTGCTCCTCGAACAGTTCCCATGACACGTTTTCGATGACCATGTTCAGTGGTGGCAAAAGCGTCTTCCACCATAGAAGAGCGCTCCCGTTCAGCTGAAAGACCACCATGCAGACCTTCATGTTGGAGGTGTAGTCGCAAAGTGCGAAGCGCATCACCAAGTTCTCCAACCATACCTTAGCAGCTGGGCCATCCGTGGCACCCAAGACTGGGAAAAATTGACCTTCTCGAGTTCCCTATGAATGCTACTAGTACCATCTGGGGTGCGATGTGGACCCTCATGGGGTATAACCATCCTGTCCTCATCTCTATCTAGACAGTTAATCAAGGCCTCTGACATTTCCATGGAAGGACCTTTTCAGACCATCCACATCCCTTACAACAATTGGCTCCTACCCAAAGAATTGATCTTCCCCTTGAGGTTAGACCCCTAGGGCGTGAGCGCTTTTGGAGGCATCACACCTCCTCCCCTAGCACCATGTTGTGAACCTCCACGACATCCTCTAACCATGATTATCACATGGACGATGTTAGCACTGAGAGTCACCCTCAGATTGTGAGAGGATAAGCCCAGTACCCATCAAAATGTTTGTGGAGGTAGGTTTATGAGTGGAGGTCAAATGGAGAAAGCTCAATATAAGAATGATTTAATACATAAAATGTACAAGTAATGCATAGGAAAATGAGGTTCTCATTAACTTCAATTAATGGTTTAATTCTAAAGGTGAGCAGAAGGAAGACTTTTTGAGAAAGGTGGATAAGTCTGCCATGAGCATCCGACTTTCAAACAACTTGGTGAAGAAAAACTCAGGCACAAGAGCAGTCTTGAAATCAAGTTTCAGACACTAAAATATATCACAAAAACATAATAATCAAACCTCCATTACCATGTGACTACAACAACTCATCTAGATCTTCCATGCATGAGCATTTTGGCATAATAGGAAACAAGGCAACAAAGAAAATACTGAAACAGGTCACAACAAAATTATAATCAAACCTCCATTACAATACAAATATGACACCTCGTCTGGATCATCCATGCATGAGTGCTTCAACATAACAACAAACAAGATGATGAAAGAAGCTGACTTCTATTAATGAGAAAGTCTTAGGTCTCATACATAACTAGAGAACAACTCTGGTATCAAAATATTACAAAATAGGGAGCTCTTCTCAACCATTTGACGACCATAACAAAATCTTGAACTGATCTATTTATACTTAGATTAGTCCACAACTTCCAGGAGTGTGATCAGGCCATCCCAATCAAGGATTTAGTCTGTGCATCCTTCTGTCATACTGTGCGTGTTTCCTTCTATCAGACGCAAGCTCAGATCAGTATGGGCCTGCAAGAAGAAACCGTCCATCGTGGTACCTCAGGCTGAAAATTATGTCTCCTCGACCATAGCTTCGAAGCTTCCTATTTATGGACTGAGCTGAGGTTTCAACTACCGATCCTTTTTCATTAACTGAATCCTCCTCGGGGTTAGAGCGTGGTTGGATGACTAGCGAGTGACCACCTGTCTCTGCTGGATACAACATTATACTCGCACGTGATTTTGGGGTCGTCGAAAGTGGTTTGGACCCACACCGCTTTCGGGCCCGAAATACACCATATTCCGCCACGTAGCCTCCCCACAATACCGCGGTTTGGATTTCGGTCTACCTTTGGATTTTAACGCCAACATAGCTTGTGGCACCAAAATTATTGGTGACTGTTGATCTCATCGCGATCTGCGACCTGGGCACTCCTGCTAAAATTTATCCACAAATTAATTATGGAATCTATCCAACTGCTCTTGGAGATAGCGCTAAATTGAACTACACAAGCGATCTCTACCGCTACAAACTGCACTTGCCCACTCACCTGCGCTCATAGTTGTCACCCGTGACTCTGGACAATTTCATGTGATAACATTGGCTCCATGGGGGATGGCATGCTCCCTGCAAGCTACCATGAATGCAAAGTTCTAGTGCCTTAGCCTTTGGGTCACAGAGTCTCTCATTCAAACAAAAAGTAAAAAGGAAGTGGTAATTGCAATGGTGGAAAGCCAATCATGGCTTAAGCAACTCCTCTAAGCTCCGCAACTTATAGGCGTTATTTGAAAATACCTCAGAAATATTGAAAGGACCAATCCATAAGGCTTCAAATTTACCACGTTTTCCTTTGTCTTGCTTGGGGGCATCCCACTTGAACACCAGATCCCCCAACTGAAATTGTTCCTTTCTTACCCTCTTGTCAAAGGCTCCTTTTTTTTGCTAATGGTCTTGAGCTTTATCAAGTAGCTTCTTGTTGGTGCGTAAATATGTTCATTGTATATCTCACACTCATTTAAATGTCAATCCGAGATTCGTAATCAAAAGAGTCGTTACACCATATGTGCCGAGAACAAGTAACCTATCTAAGTCTGTTGCATATAGGAAATAATTAATAACACAAAAATTCCATTTCTAAGATCTCTAAATACTTCAAAATATCCTCTGAACCTAAAACTGATAATGAAACTTAGACAAAGAATCAATCAAAGAAATGTTGTACCAGAGAAACAAGTCTGTTCATTTTAGGCACTTGTATTGAAAAGATGAACTTTAAGAAGTTTGTCTCCTGTAGTGATTAAAACAATCAACTCCAACCATTCTTGAAACAAAAACCAATTTCAACTTCATGTAATTCAACCAAACCAGCACAAGGGAAATTCAATATGATTGAAAGAATTTATTACAACACATGTAGATAAAAGATAAAGTCTCCTGGTTCCTTGCGATACTACAATCATAAACTTAAAATATCAGTCCCGCACTTCAAATAATGAGATAGCTATCTTCAACACTAGATAATAAAATGTATATTCGATCTAGCATTTGCCTATACAGACCAATCCAAAATGATTAACTCAAGGCTCAATCCTGAGAATGAAATAAAGATAAATCACACACACACGCTGCTGTAAAATACAAACACACAGAACATATACAATGAGGTTCACCTTAGTTGGGGCGGTGGGCCCTTGCCGAAGCAACAAGGAACCTCTTAAGGAGTTAACAGACTAAAACTTTCACTCACATCCAAGAATTGTCATAAAAGATCTTCTGTATTAATTCAACTGGTAAATTGGATCAACAATCTTTTACTTCATACATGACGACGACAAGTATTGTCTGATTGTTATCGTATATTTCTTACATTCCTTTCTACACAACATTCCTTATATAAGGTAAACCGATACTACCAATATTTATGGATAAACATTAAACAATTCGAGAAATTCCAGAATTAATATTTACATTGAATTTTTAGGAGTTGACTCCATCCTCATGACACGAAGTGCATGAGCGATGGAGTCTCTTGCAACTGGAGAACTAACTCGGACGCTTCTATCCAAATGTCTTCTCGAAATCTCCACTATTATCCAGGTCCAACTGGTGCATCCCAAAACAGAGGTTTTAGTACCGGATTGCACACAGTCACAAGTCTGGTACCGGAATAGAAAAGAGCAAGGAGTACCGAAATAGCGCACGTCTTGGTACCAGATCAAAATTGTCTTGGGTACCAGATTACATGGTGTCTGGTAGTGTCAGATATATTTCTCATGAATCAAATTATTAGAACTATACAAAATAAAAAACTTTCAATCGAATTGCCCGCAGGGGTGTAGACCGATTGGCAAGTGCCGTGTAAATGGAAGGAACTATGTAAAATGAGGTCTCAAGGTCGATTCTCACCCCGATTTACTCGGAGGGCGTGCTTGCGGGCTGTGCGTTTCTCCCTAGGGTTTATAAGGCAGCCGGCAGGATTCGACCCCGTGTCACGCGAGTACGATACTGCCGTTGTTACCGATTCCCCTAGTATATAAAAAAAAAAAAACTTTCAATCGAATTAATTAAATAAAGTTAAACAAACATGCTTTAAATCACCAATTACCTCTTGTAGACATGACATAGATATTAGGCACGTATTTTGGGAGGGAATAGTCTAGTATAGGTTTATAACAGAGGAAAACAGACTTAGATAGAGGGTAAGATAGGGTATTATCTTATGGAAAAATGGAGACTCAACATTTCCCCCATGCTGAAGATGTTGCATGTCCTCATGCAATGTTATCAAAAACTGATACCCAAAAGACTTTCTGCACAATTGGACCCTCCTCTGTCATTCCTCAGATTGAAAAATGTTATCACCGAAAGCTTCATTCTTTAATTCCTTCTTGATCACCCTAGTGTAATGGACCAATCGCAAGAATTTGTTAAGTTTGGCAGAGACCTCCGCATGCTGCTCCAATTCTGCATTCTTTGCCTTGATATGCCTGTCTAATATTTTGTATTCTTCAATTTCTTGTTTCAATCTCTCAATTTCTATTAAAAATGTTGGTTCATTCAGGGACTGGTCTGGACTTGGTGTGAGCACTTCCTTGGCCACCATCTCTCGAGCCTCTTTTTCTTTCCTCATACTCCTTAGAACCTTTATCACCATCTTTCGTTTGCTCAAGGATTTGCCTGGAATCGGTGTGAATGCTTCCTGAGTGACCACCTCTCTAGCTTCTTCTCCCTTCCTCAAATCCATCAAAGTCTCTGTTACCAATCTTTCCATCTCACTTATTGTTATCACTCCTTCTGTTTCACTTGTGGAAACTCCCCAACCACTCTCTTTATCTAGATAACTTGGAATATCCATAGGTTCTCTTTGAGGAGAAGGTATGTTTGGAATTGTCTCCTGTTTAGCCATACTTTTGGTGGTATTTCATATGGGTGGTGAGGCTTTCTTAGACTTGCTGATAGGGGTAGGAGTTTCTTCAAACAATTTCCGTTTCTTAGATTTATTGATAGGGGCAGGCCCGGGCATCTATACCTCCTGTGTCGACTGGACCTTTATCTTGCGGGCTTGAACTGTAAATTCTAGGTTTTTCTTTTGCTGGAAAACCCATATTCCTAACCTGGAAGATTGAGGCGTGGGCTCGGGAACTTGTGCCTCCTTTCCTTCTAGGTTCTTTCTGTTTTTACTTGTCACATTAGCAGTCTCCTTCAAGCCACCAATTGAGCTTTGGGAAGGCAGAGTAACTTCAGAAATACTTTTCAATTCTTTAGGGGATTTTGGAGGGGGTTTTACAGTGGGATCTAGTAAAATCCTCTATTGATCCGTCTCCTTCTTTTGTTTCTTATTCTATGACCATTGGTCTTTAGGGCGTAGGATTGAGCTAGACGCTTCAGCTGGTGCAAAATTTTTCTTGTTTTGTAATTGGAAGTCAGGGGTCTTCTCTATTTGACTGGCTAGTTCTGATGGCATTTCCATAATTGTTTTGGGAACGTTATCCGATTGACCACATGGTTCTGAGACCTCCTTTCGTCTTTTACCCCTTTGAACCGAAGTAGAGCTTACTCTCTGGAATTGAGTGGCTGTCTTCTTTCTTGATATAACAGGCTCTCCCATGACAGACTTTTCTATCATTGATTTCTCAATGAGCTGAGAGGAGTTGGGCGCAACAATGTCTTCTTTACCTTCTAATTCCATGTCTTTACCTCCTGTGTCGACTGGACCTTTATCTAGCCTGGGCTTGAACTGTAAATTCTGGGTTTTTCTTTTGCTGGAAAACCCATATTCCTAACTTGGAAGATTGAGGCATGGGCTCGGGAACTTGTGCCTCCTTTCCTTCTAGGTTCTTTCTATTTTTACTTGTCACCTTAGCAGTCTCCTTCAAGCCACCAACTGAGATTTGGGAAGGTAGAGTAACTTCAGAAATACTTTTCAATTTTTTAGGGGATTTTGGAGGGGGTTTTACAGTGGGATCTAGTAAAATCCTCTGTTGATCTGTCTCCTTCTTTTGTTTCTTATTCTGTGACCGTTGGTCTTTAGGGTGTAGGACTGAGCTAGACGCTTCAGCTGGTGTAGAATTTTTCTTTCTTTGTAACTGGAAGTCAGGGGTCTTCTCTATTTGACTGGATAGTTCTGATGGCATTTCCATAATTGTTTTGGGAACGTTATTCGATTTACCACATGGTTCTGAGCCCTCCTTTCGTCTTTTACCCCTTTGAACCGAAGTAGAGCGTACTCTCTGGAATTAAGTGGCTGTCTTCTTTCTTGATATAATAGGCTCTCCCACGACAGAATTTTCTGTCACTGATTTCTCAATGAGCTAAGAGGAGTTGGGCGCAACAATGTCTTCTTTACCTTCTGATGCCATGTCTTTCTTTGCTTTTCTGCTTGAGCTTTCACTGTGTGTCCCTGCCTCCTGTGTCTCGACCAACTTTGATTTCTCTTGAGCGAAGCTCTGCTGGAGCAACTGTTTCCAACTACCCCCTTGTGTTTTTAGAGCATGAACAACCAGAAGTTTGATTAAACCGTGATGATGAAGACTGGTCTCAGGTTTCTTAGAAATTGACCTCACCCCTCTTGCCATTTTCTTTAGAATCATCCATAAAAAATGGGGAAAATTTGTCTGTGGTCCTCCCTCAAAATGTGACAAAAGATTTAAATGATAAATGAAGGTCACGACATACCTTCCCTCATAGGTGAGGAATTTCTGTAGACTTATAAGCATTGCCAAATATTTTTCTTTGATATAGCTCCGAGAGACGCCCTTGGTCCAATTGGGGTCATGCTGTTCTGGTTTGAGGAATTGTTGACAGAGCTTTTTGTCTACGATCACTCTTTTGAAGTATCTTTCTCCAGCCATCGGGAGACCTGTAGCCTCTGCTATAGTGGCTTCTATAATTTTTAACTTCACATCCCCAAGCTGCACATTCTCTCCATCATATGTTTGTGCAAAGACGAGAGAAATTCCCTCATGATAGCCCTTGAATTTCTCCAAGAATGGCACCCACCCTGCCAGTTCATATTTTTTCTTACAAGCCTGATATTCTGTGGTTTCTTTGTATATTTGAAATATTGGCTCATGCCTGTCGACCCCCATACTATTTTAAGCAATTCTCTTGGGTGGATAAGGCACAAACAGAAGGTCAAAGGTGAGTACCGGATGATAGAGTATTGGTTGGGAGAAACATATAAGGGATACAAAGGCATAGGGTGTCTGTAGATAGTGTGATAACAAGGGTAAATAATGCTCATCTAGATGGCAGAGCCATCCAGAGGAGCATTTATGAATGGAAGTGTAGATTACAATAGTCACGTCGATACTCATGATGATATGGCGAGGTAAGTCAGATCTACTAATGGTTTCCAGATTCGTGGGAAGCTTGGTGGCATACGACATTTACGAAAGGAGGTGGCCGTTATGATCGAGACTTGTGTATATGAAATCGACTGGGATCATTACTTGATATGTTGAGATTCGTGGTTCACCTCATCTCATATAGTATGACAACTAATCATGGGGTTTATTTATTAGATAGACAGAGGGAGTTTGATCCGATAAAAGACATCGTGATTTTTCATTCTTGATGTTTCGTAGGACACTTCCTTCTCACAACGGTGAGGTCTAAGATTTCTACAAAGATTCGTGACAAAACAGGGGTACGTCATGATCCAAGAGCAATCAGATGTTCTAAACGCATATTTAGTCTAATTCCTTTAAATAATACAAAAAAAAGTGTCGAATATGTATGTCCTCGCACTAATAATTTGACAGCCACTTAGAAACATGATGAAAGTTACCCGTTATATTCTTACCAGTACTGGATCATCTAAGTACTGGATCACCTGTGTGTAGAATTTGTAATTGATACAGGATCGCCTGAGTATCGGATCGCCTGTAGGTAAGACTTGCAGTTGGTACAGGATCACATGAGTGTCGGATCACCTGTGTGTAAGACTTGCAGTTGGTACATGATCACCTCTATGTAAAATTTGCAGTTGGTACAGGATCACCTGAGTGCCTGAGTGTCGGATCACCTGTGTATAAAATTTGCAGTTGGTACAGGATCACTTGATTACCTGAGTGCTAGATCACCCGTGTGTAAAATTTTCAGTCGGTACAAGATCACATGATTACCTGAGTTCCAGATCATCTGTGTGTAAAATTTGCAGTCGGTACAGGATCACCTGATTACCTGAGTGCCAGATCACCTATGTGTAAAATTTGTAGTTGGTACCGAAATAGCACAGGGCCCCTTCTTTTATACTGGATAGGATACGGTACCAGATAGGCACAATGAGATGATTTTGTGGCCCTTGATACATAGAGGTGATCATCGATGCGAGATAAGCAAAAAAAATGAGCTTTCTTGAGCTTAAAAATCTTGACACTAATTCTGGTGACAGTGATTTATAGAAATAGCTGGTGTTCTATGGTCAAATATGTCTGAAAAACCATGCAGTTGCCAAAGTTTATAGAGAAATAATGCAGGAAAGATTTATAACAGGAGGGTACTCTGTAATGACCAGTAACTGAGATGACATAACTCCTTTTCTTCTAGAGCCAAGGTAACCATACTTTTGCTGGCATTTCCTTTTTTATTACAACACAATAATAATCCTAACTAATACTTTTCTGTGGATTTTTATTGAGCCCATATTAGTTAATGCTCACCGGTATTTTCAATTTTATAGAGTCTGAAAAACTTAAAGGAAACTCTCTACACTGTCCCATGGATTTTTGTTGAGCCCGGGCCAGTTCCTTCTCGCTGGTGTTTTCAATTTTAAAGAGTCTGAAAAACTTAAAGGAAACTCTCTATACTATCCCATGGATTTTTGTCGAGCCCAGGCCAGTTCCTGCTCGCCAGTGTTTTCAATTTTAAAGAGTCTGAAAAACTTAAAGAAGACTCTTTCTGGTAGCTGTCCTCCTTATTTGTTTATCTACATGGGAACACCACCAATTTTCTTTTGTCTTTGTTAGTTAAAAATAAAAAAAACTTCATCTCATGACACACCTATGTACAAAAAATGAATTTATACAATTTGAACTTACTATGGTAGGTCAGCAGGAGGGAAAACCCTCTCGCTTACCAGTTGCATTTCGACAGTCTACAGAACATTTTTGACAAAATCCTCCTTTGACAACGATTTGTGATAAACCTTCAGTCGATGTCCATTTACAACAAGGGAAGTCTGTTTTTCATCAATAGTCTTTATCCTTATTGCACCATTGTCATAGACTGTATCAACCTCATAGGGCCCCATCCATCTGGTAGACAACTTGCCTTTGAAAATTTTAAATCTGCTATCATATAGGAGGGCCCAATCACCTGGCTGGAAGGACTTATGTTTAATGTACTTGTCGTGCCATTTGGTCTGTTGTTCTTGTATTAGGGTGGTTCTTTGCAAATCATCTTGCCTTATCTCATCAAGCTCGTTCAATTGTAATAGCCTCTGTTTTTGAGCTTCATTCAGGTCCATTCCTAATTGCATGCCAGTTCTGAAGGTCTTTACCTGAAACTCTATGGGCATTAGTACCTGCTTCCCATATACCAACTCATATGGTGTATAGCCTGTTGTATTTCTCCAGGCTGTCCTGTAGGCCCACAAGGCCTCAGGTAACCTATCAGCCTAGTCTTTGTGATGCAGCTAAACAATCTTAGTGAGGATGGCCTCTATCACTTTGTTGGTCGATTCTACTTGGCCATTGGCTTGGGGTTGATAGGGTGAAGACTTTCTGTGTCTGATATTGTATTGTTCGGTGATGGCCTTAACCAAATTTGAGGTGAATTGTGTTCCTTGATCAATGAATATCTCCCGAGGTACCCCGAAACGAGTGAAAATTTCCTCAAAGAGAAAATCTACAACAGATTGTTCATTGGATGAATACAGGGCCTTGGCTTCTACCCATTTTGTTACATAGTCTGTGAAAACTAATATGTACTTTTTCTTCCAGGACATGGGATTGATAGGTCCTACAAAATCTAAGGTCCATTTTTCAAAGGGTTCAATTACTACTTGGGCTTGGAGTGGCATTTCATCGACTGATGTAGGTCTTCCCATTCTTTGGAAATCATCGCAGCTGGACATGTATTTCTTTGCATCTTTAAAAATGGTCGACCAATAATAGACAGATTGTAGGATTTTGTAAGCTATCCTTTTGTCAGCAAAGTGGCCTCCACATGGGCCGTCGTGGCAAGCTTTGAAGATATCCTGCATTTCATCTTCCCGGACACATCTTCTGATTACCAAATCAGGTCCTGTTCGGTATAGGGTATCTTCATGCCACATATAATTGGCACTTAGCTGAATGATTCTCTGTTTTTCTCTGGATGTCATACCTTGAGGCAACTTGCCGGTTACCAAATAGTTGGCTATGTCTGCATACCAAGGGGTGAAAGTAGAAATGTCAAATAAATTCTCATTTGGAAAATCATCATCTACTGGAGTACTGTCACATGTATGGATAAGCCTAGATAGAAAATCAGCGACCAAGTTATCTCTTCCAGGCATGTCTATGATAGTGATATTAATTCTTGTAGTAACAAGAACCATCTAGTTACTCTAGCATTTGTAACAGGTTTATTCATTAGAAATCTGATAGCTGAGTGATCCGTGTGCACAAAAACTTCGTATCCTATTATATAGTGTCTAAACTTGTTGATGGCATGTACTACTGCTAATAATTCTTTCTCTGTGACAGTATAGTTTGCTTCAGCAGGTGAGAGGTTCTTACTAACAAAGTATATAGCATAAGGAATCTGCCCTTCCCTTTGTCCTAATATAGCTCCCAAAGCAGTATCTGAGGCCTCTGTACATATATGGAAAGGAAGAGACCATTTTGGACCTCTCAAAGAAGGAGCACCTGAAAGTTTTGTTTTTAAGATTTCAAAGGAGATTTGGCATTGCTCATCCCAACAAAATTTAGCATCTTTTGTTAGAAGTTTGAAAAGGGGGGCAGCTAGGTTTGTAAAGTTTTGAATAAACCTCATATAGTAGCTGGCATGCCCTAAGAAACTTCTGATTTCCTTTTGTGAAATAGGGATCTTAATTTGGGAAATAATGTCGATTTTGGCAGGGTCCACTCTTATTTCGGTACTGGAGATGTGGTGACCTAGAATGATTCCTTCAGTAAGCATCATTCTTGATTTTTCGTGACTGAGTGAGAGGTTGGTCTCTTTACATCTAACCAATACCTTCTTCAAATTATCCAATGCCTGTTGGAAATCATCCCCATA
>ML844607.1:1265-16672 GCA_009831015.1 Picea engelmannii | reverse complement strand
TTCTGTTGGTAGGGTCCCTTATACTTTTCCCTGTTTTAGCTTGACTATGAGAGTATCTTTTACAGTACTCTGCTATGTCTGCAAATGGTTTTTGGTATATGTCCCTAGAACTCATAAGGTTTAACACTTCAATGCAATCGTCCCTCACACACTTTAGAAAAACATTCCTAACTGTAGCTGTATCTAAGGAAAAATGCTTAGTCTTTTGGTAATGGTATAAGAACCTTTCTAAGTAGTCTTCTAAGCTTTCTTCTTCTGATTGCTGCATTTTGAATATATCATTCCTAGCATCCCTAGGTCTGCAGTAATCCCGATATTTCTGGAAGAAGGTCTCCTTCATACCATCCCAAGACAAAATTGTGTGTTCTCCTAAGCTCATGAACCACCGTAGTGCCGAATCTTTTAGTGTGGCTAGGAAAAGTTTTAATTTTTGAGCATTATTTGTGTAGTTATAGCTCCTACACAATATGTCAAATTCAAATAAAAATGAGTCAGGGTCTTCTTTCGACATACCTCTGAAATGCGGAAGTGAAGATAATGGAATGTTCTTCATAGCAACGTCTTTAGCCATATCCAGTATGGGGAATCCAAATGTATCTGTTTCATTGGCTGTGTTTCCCTCTTCTTCTGCCATGTTTCCGAGCACTCTGTAGGGAGGTGGCGAATTTTCTCCATTGAGTGATGGTTCCACCACTGGGTTATCTGGTATCTCTGTCCGTTCCAAGATTTTGTGTGGTCTTCCAATAACAGATACAACCTCTTCTATTATCACCTCTGCTTCTTTTCCAGTTTCTCTTTTGGATGGGGTCACCAGTGCTGTCTCCTTTTCTTGATACCTTTTGTTTGTAATCTGAACAATGGCTTCGGATCTGGTTCCTTTTTCTGTTGTTGCAATGGCTGCCTTTGAGATCTCTCCTCTGCGAATTTTTCCTGCATGAGTTTTTGATGAATTAGTATAAGGGGGGGTTTTCTTTGTTGTTTGTTTTTTTGTTTTTTCTGAGATTTTAGGAGCAATAAATCTGCCTTTATTATCCTTGTACCTACTCATAAAAAAATGAAATCAATGAAAACACAGATTCCTAATTAAAGGTAGGAGGACAACCTGACTTTGGAGCAACCACACCAAAGTGGATGCGCAGGTTCTTACCTTTCGTCTTATCGTCTTCTCTTCGCCCTCAGATTATCCTCAAATCCAATCCAATACTTCATCAAACCAAAAAAATATGCTACCTGTTACCGTTTACAACTCCCCGACAACGGCGCCAAAATGTTGGTGCGTAAATATGTTCACTGTATATCTCACACTCATTTAAATGTCAATCTGGGATTTGTAATCGAAAGAGTCGTTACACCATATGTGCCGAGAACAAGTAACCTATCTAAGTCTATTGCATATAGAAAATAATTAATAACATAAAAATTCGATTTCTAAGATCTCTAAATACTTCAAAATATCCTCTGAACCTAAAAATGATAATGAAACTTAGAAAAACAGTCAATCAAAGAAATGTTGTACCAGAGAAACAAGTCTGTTCATTTTAGGCACTTGTATTGAAAAGATGAACTTTAAGAAGTTTGTCTCCTGTAGTGATTAAAACAATCAAATCCAACCATTCTTGAAACAAAAACCAATTTCAAATTCATGTAATTCAACCAAACCAACACAAGGGAAATTCATTATGACTAAAAGACTTTATTACAACACATGTAGATAAAAGATAAAGTCTCCTAGTTCCTTGCGATACTACAATCATAAACTTAAAATATCAGTCCCACACTTCAAATCATGAGATATCTACCTTCAACACTGGATAATAAAATGTATATTTGATCTAGCATTTTCCTATACACACCAATCCAAAATGATTAATTCAATGCTCAATCCTAAGAATGAAATACGGATAAATCACACAAACACACTGCTGTAAACTACAAACACATAGAACATATACAATGAGGTTCACCTTAGTTGGGGCGGTGGGCCCTTGCCAAACCAACAAGGAACCTCTTAAGGAGTTAACCGACTAAAACTTTCACTACATCCAAGAATTGTCATAAAAGATCTTCTGTATTAATTCAACTGGTAAATTGGATCAACAGTCTTTTACTTCATACATGACGACGACAAGTATTGTCTGATTCTTATCGTATATTTCTTACATTCCTTTCTACACAACATTCCTTATATAAGGTAAGCCAATACTACCAATATTTATGGATAAACATTAAACAGTTTGAGAAATTCCATAATTAAGATTTACATCGAATTTTTAGGAGTCGACTCCATCCTCATGACACAAAGTGCATGAGCGATGGAGTCTCTAGCAACTGGGGAACTGACTCGGACACTTCTATCCAACTGTCTTCTCGAAACCTCCACCATTATCCAGGTCCAACTGGCGCATCCTGAAACAGAGGTTTTAGTACCGGATTGCACACAGTCGCAAGTCTGGTACCAGAATAGAACAGAGCAAGGAGTACTAGAATAGCACACGTCTTGGTACCAGATCAAAACTGTCTTGGGTGCCGGATTACATGGTGTCTGGTAGTTCCAGATAGATTGCTCATGAATCAAATTATTAGAACTATACAAAATAAAACACTTTCAATTGAATTAATTAAGAAAGTTAAACAAACATGCTTTAAATCACCAATTACCTCTTGTAGACATGACATAGCTATTAGGCATGTATTTTGGGAGGGAATAGTCTAGTATAGGTTTATAACAGAGGCAAAAAGACTTATATAGAGGGTAAGATAGGGTATTATCTTATGGAAAAATGGAGACTCAACACTGCTCCCTCGCCTGTTGTACTTATACCAACTATATATCCTCCTGACCATATCATCAGATTCTCCTTGGTAGTCCTGGAGGAATTTTTCCACAGGCAAGACAAGATGAGTAGGAAAAATAGCCTCAACCCCATATACAAGCTGAAAAGGGGAAACACCAAGTGACCTCTTTGTTGTAACTCTATCAGCCCATAATGCAAATTTCAGCTTTGAGTCCCATGCTCTCTTATTGTCTTCTAACAATTTCTTGATGATCTTTATGAGGTTCTTGTTAGAGGACTTTGTTAAACCATTTCCTTCGGGGTAGTAAGGAGTATAATGGATTAATGTAATCCCATATAGTTCACATAACTTGATTAATGGTTCAACTTTGAAGGAGGAAGCATTGTGAGTAACAATCCTCCTCAGACAACCAAATCTGGCCATGATCTCTTCAAGGAAGCTAATGATTACCTTGTGGGAGGAACTTCTGGTAGGGATGGATTCTATCCATTTGGTTAAATAATCAGTGGCATTCAAAATCCACCTATGCTGACCACTTGAGTCTGGGTGGATTTCCCTAATGAAGTCAAGACCCCACTGTTGGAAAGGTCCAACAACCACTACATGTTTCAAAGGCAAAGATTTGAGCTGATGCTTTCCATAAAAATTTTGGCATTTAACACAAGCTCTAATATTTGCACAAACATTAGTAAAAAGGATGGGCCAGAAATACCTATCTTTGAGGATTTTATAAGCTCTGGTCCTCTAGAAATGATGTCACCCACATAAGCTGTCGTGAAAATCAACTATGGCTCTCCGGGCCTCTTGTGGATCTAGACATTTCAACATAACTCCTAGAGGATCCCTCCAATACAAAACCTGATCAATGAGACAATATTTTATTTCTTTGAGCTTCAAATATCTCACCTTGTTCTTATCTAATGCATTAGAAGGCCACAACGTTTGCAAAAAATATATGATGTCTTTATACTAGGTGCATTCTGCCAAGTTGAGGCTGACATGAGAATATTTATCAACAATCTCAACTTGCTGATTTTTTGAGTTTATGTTCATGAAATTAACTCCCAAAGCCTTGCAATTTGATTCAGGAAACAACCTGGACAAACCTTGGCCTTTCACCAATTTGGTGGGTTTTATTTCAAGGTCAAATTCCATAATTTTAGAAATCCATTTGCTTCTCTTCCCATCTATATCAGGCTGGATCAATATCTCTTTTACTGGGGATGAGGGAACATATGCAATGATTTTTGAATGCATAACATATATTCTAAAATCCTTGAGGGGTTTGACCAAAGCATATGCCTACTTCTCCATGATATCATATCTCATTTCTGCATCCCTCAATGCTCTGCTGAAAAAGGAAATTGGCTTCTCTAACCCCTCTTTATTTTTCTGTAGAAAAACAACAACCAATGTATCAGATGAGGCAAAATAAAATATCAGAAACTTCTTAGAATAGTCAGGGCTGATGAGAACAAGTGCTTCAATCAAATTCCTTTTGATCTTGTCAAAAGAATTTCTGGACTCAACAATCCATTTCACTTCGCTTCCCTTTCTAAGAATGGATGTAATATGATTAACCAACTCAGCGAAATTAGAGATGAACCTTCTTAGAAAATTTATTTTACCCAAGAAGGAATGAACATATTTCTTAGATCTAGGAAAATATAAGTTCTGGATGGCCTCTACTCTTCTTGGATCAATTCTTACCCCTTCTTCTTGTTAGCATTGAGAGTCACCCTCAGATTGTGGGAGGATAAGCCCAGTACCCATCAAAGTTTTTGGTGGATGTTTGTTTTATATGAGTGGAGGTCAATGGAAAAAACTCAATATATGAATGATGTTCAACACAGAACTGGACAAGAAATGTATAGGGAAGTGAGGGCCACAAATAACTTCAGTCTATGAATTGAGTTTAAGTGTGAGCAGAGGGGAGACTTAGTGAGAAAGGTGGACAAGACTGTTATGGGCATTAGGCCTTCAAGCAGCTTGGAGAAGAAAAAATCAGACTCAAGATCACTCTTAAGCTCAAGTTTCAGACACTGAAATATGTCCAAACAAAACAGTCACAACAACACAGTCACAACAACACAATGATCAAACCTACATCACCATGCAGCTACAACAACTCGACTGGATCCTCCATGCCCGAGCCATTTAGTGTAAGAAGGAAAAAGATCACAAGGAAGCTGACGAAAACTGGTCACGATACCGCTGCAATCAAACCTACATTACAACAACATAACAACCCTCGACTGGATCCTTCATGCCCGAGTGTTTTAGCAAAGTTTTTACAAAGAGATGAAAAAAGTCTGACTTCTATTAATCTGAAAGTCTCAAATCTTATACATAACCAGAGAACAATTCTGGCATAAAAACATTACAAAATAGGGAGCTCTTCTCAACCAGTTGACAACCCTATCAAAATATCAAAACTGCATACATATACCGAGAATTGCTGCAATCACCAAGAGTGTGATCAAGACCCTGCATTCAAAGCTTCCAGTTGACGCCCGCTCCATCACACTATGCGGGCATTCTTTCGTCAGACGGAAGCTTAGATTAGTATGGGTTTTGCAGGAAAATATGCCACAGGGGTACCATGGGCTGCCAGTTCATTCCCCACGCCCGGGTCCTCTATACTTATAATTGCTGAGTGAGTCGAGGTTTCAACCACCCGACCTGTCTTCCATTAATTGCTTTCAATTACTGCTACTTCTCAGGATCGCAACAAGGCTAAATGCACAGGTGCTACTGGTGGACTTGTTAAGCTCACCCGATGATCTTGAAACCATGATGGTCTCACTCTTTAAATCACATGGGCATCTTCAGCTTTTGGTGTAGGTCTCATGAAATTCACACTCTTTCCTTCGTGCTCCCAAAGATCCTGGTGCCAACTTCTCCTTCACTGCATTTGTCATGCATGCGACCTTGGGCAATGAACATGGGCACAACTCCTGGGTGCATAGCGATTTCTCATTTCGCTGGCCCTCACATCACTTGAATACAATCTCTCGATGCTCGATATCTTGAAATCGGCTGACTCAGATGGACGACTAGATCTGATTTGCATCTAATGGCTGCGATTTCTTCCTTGGAACTCCACCTTGGCGGGCTCTATGCTATGGGTTCCAACCTTTCCTCCTGGACCCATTTTCCATATGACCTCGGGCTATGGCCATGGGCTCAACTCCTGGGCACATCGTGATTTCGTGTTTTGTGGGTTTTCACATCTGATGACTACAATCTCCCAATACTCGATATTGTGAAATGACCCTATTTAGATCGACGATTGGATCTACTATGCATCTGACGACCGTGATTGCTTCCTTGAAAACCCGGGTCACCAATCATGCACTAGGTGCTTACCCTTTTTCTTGGGCCCACCTCCTATGTGGCCTCGGGCTGTGACCATGGGCCCAACTCGTGGGAACTTCACGATTTTGCGTTTCGGGAACTTGCACCTTGCTCCATGCTGAAACCTCCGACTCGCGAAATCACAATTTCGCTTATATGCTGCCACGTGCCCCTCTGGTTTGGACAGTCCATATCATTTTGTGAGTCCTCATGACTCTGCCCTTTGACCTTTCATTCTGTGAAACTACGAAAATAAGATCCAACAGTCCATATTAAAAGTTTGCTCATCCCTTGATCTTGGGCCTTTGCCGTGACACTAAACTTCAAGCAACTTTCAGATCCTGAATACCCGTGAATCGCCGATATGATTTGTCTGATGGATCCGACGACCGAGACTGAGCCTGTGCTTGATGGATTTTCACCGACCAGGTATATGCACGCCTTTTCACAATCGCGCCCCGACTTTGGATGAAAACATTTTTGGGTTTTGTTTTAAGCCCACTTATTTCGCATTTGGTCACCCAATGACCAACTTCAAAGGAAAATAATCCCCTTACAAAAATATGTGATAACACTGCTGACACAATATGCCCCAATAATTTACCTTCCTTCATAGAAAAAAAATATTTTTAGGATTGAGAGAGAGACCAAACCTTCTGCATTTCAGGAAGACCTTCTTCAAATGATGACAATGCTCTTTTTCAGACCTTGAGAACACTGTAATTTCATCCCGATAGATGACTACAAATATGTCTTTCTCCCTAATAAAGGCAATGCCCATGGCTCACTAGAAGGTTGCTCCTGTGTTCATCAATCCAAAGGGAATTTTGGCATACATGAATGTGCCCCAAGGAGTAGTGAAGGTTGTCTTGTCTCTATCTTCAGGCAAGACAGAGATCTGATTGTAGCCAAAAAATTCATCAATCATAGACATCCTAGATGAGACAACCACTCTCTAAAACATTTTCTCCATCTTTGGCAATGGGTAGTTATCCTTTTTGGAGCCCCTGTTCAAATTTCTGAAATCTACACACAACCTGATTTCCACATCTTTATTCTTCACAGGCACCAAGTTAGCCACCCATTCTGAATATCTCAAAGGAATGATGATCTGGGCATCCAACAACTTTTTCACTTCTTTTTCCATAATAGGCAACAACATGGGATTTATATGTCTGAGTTTTGCCTAAAAGGCTTGGTCTCCTCTTTCAAAGGGATATTATGCTCAATAATGTTCATGTCATATTTCCTTAGATCTTCATATTTCCAGGAAAACACATCTGCAAACTCTTTGAAAATATTTACATACTCATCCCTCTGTTCCTTCGACAAGCTGCAGAACAATTTGACATATTTTGGATCTTCCTTTGTTCCTAAATTGCATTCAGTCACGTCAATATCTTCAGTTGAACCTTTAACCTTCACAACACCATCATTTCTATCAAACAATCTCTCCAGGGGGACAAGTCCCTTTGGAATATGGTTACAGGGTAACTGAACAATGTGATGGTCAAGAATTTTATTCAAAAAAATATTAACATGGGGGCTTTCTTCAGTATCCCGATCTTGATCAATCTGTAAAGAAAATAATACATCCGTAGTATCAAGAAACCTTTTTATCTCAAGATCATCCTAAAAAACCTTCCATGTTTGACATTTTCAGGAATATAGGGTCTATACTTTACTTTCACATCATACTTGAGCTTTGGGGGCAAAGGAACCCTGAAATTACTTGCCGAGACAACCAAGGAATCTGCCATAGTGTTATCCTCTCTTGGAACAAATGAGACATTAAAATATAATAAGAAACTATCAACCATATCCTAGACTTCATTTTTTTAGATCCTTAACCTGGGGTGCTTAGCTTGATACTGATTTCTGACTTGATGAACAATCAACTCAACATCTCCAAACACTGCTAGCTCCTCAATAATCATGGCTTTGGCTTCCCTCAAACCCAAAAAAATATCCTCATACTCTGCCACATTGTTTGTTGTTTCAAATTCAAGCTTGTAATACAGATATATGGTCTCTTTCATAGGGGAAATAAAGACTACCCCAACAACAACACTCTCCCTAGAAGAGGCTCTATAAAAAAACATCTTCCAAACAAAGGTATTGGGAGGAGGATTTTTACAAGAGGTAATAAGATTCTTTTTGATTTCAATAGGTGTTTGAGGAGCATCAGTAAGCTGTAACATATTGGTTCCTAAATCAGTATCAATTGCAAAAATGGGGTGGTTGGTAGGATTTGCTTCATCATTGATAATTTAAGCAAGTTGTGCTTCCTTATAAATCCTTTTATGTTCCCCCCCAAACATAGGAATGGTGGCATATGAAAGATCCATCTGCAAAGTTCCCCCTAGTATTTTGATCCAAGATTTGGACAAGAGCATTCCAAAATTAGGGGGGACATCAGTCACCACAATATCCATGACCACACTTTTCATTGGCAATTGGAACAAGGAAACAACCAGGTCCTTAATAACCCCAAGACACTTCACCTTCCTGGAATCAAATGAGTATAGGTCATGGTAGGTTTTTTTAACTTCCAACCCAAGCATGAGATTATGAGATGCCCCTGAATGCATCAAACAATTGTGCAACACTTTTTCATGAATGTTCAATGAGGTATAGAAAGGAGGGGATGAGTCATCCCTATCCTCTACCAAAGGTCCTAGTATGGCATCTGGTTTTTCATCTTAGAGGTTGACTAAGTCTGTGGGATGAGATGAAGGTTCAGGCTGCAGCATTTTGGAAAGGTAACTTTTGAAATCCTCATTCTTAATTATCTCCAAAAAAGGTAGAGAGATTTTAATCTTTTGAATCTCATTCTCAAAGCTAAAAAAGGAGGGAGGCTTGAAAATCTCCTTAAATTATGGGGTAGGGCTCTTAACCACTACATGGGGGTCTTGTGCCTCTTTTTCTTTGATGCTAGCTGCCACATCCTTAGCAGGATTCTTTGTTCTAGTAGGATGATTAGGAATGTTAGGCTTTCCCTCTTTCTTCTTGGACCTTAGGTTGTATCTATTTTGATTTCCGCTGGTCCTTTCCCCTTTTCTCAAGTCATTTAATTGTCTATCCATGAGACACTCTTCATATGCAGATTGGGTTAGATGAGGAGATGGAGAGGTGTCACCAAGGTAATGGATTTCAGGATCTTCATCTTGTTCCTCTCCTTCTTCATCAGTAACAAGGTTATTTTGGAGAGGGGCTTGGATTTTTTGATCATCCCTATCCCTATTTATTTGATATCTTTGGATGATCTGAGGGGAATTATTGGGTCTTCATAAATTACCCCTATTATCAACATTTTGGGGGTTTCTATAACTCTGCTTTCCTTCAAATTTCAATTTCTCCATTTCTGCGGAAAATGATTTTACCAGTTTTGTCAATTCATCTACTTGAGGGTGGGCAATAGAGGAATCAAAGGTTGAAGCTTCATACCTACCTTTTATTTTGTCTCTATTAGATTTACTCCTAAGTTTGTCAGCTACCAATATATTAGACTCTACTTCAAGGGATGCATCTTGCATATGAGCTAAAGAGGTAGCTCTTCTTTCTCTCAACAAGAGGAAAAACTCAAGGTCAAAAGAGCTAGCATAAGTAATATTGGCAGAGGTTTCTATATGATTTATTTCAATGGGAATCTTATTGTACATCTTATTAAATCTTTTTGAGAAGTCTGAAATAGATTCCCCTTCTTTTCTCTTAAGTGACCCAAAATCTGTAATATGATAAAGAAAATATTTTTTGTCCCCACAATGCCTCAAGAATGAATCATCCAAAGCCTCAATCCCAACGATAGATCCAAGAATCAAACCCCAAAACCATTTCCTAGCCTCACCACCAAGGCTCTGTACAAAAAATCTCATCCACACATCTGCATTTTCAATGTTAATATTATCCACATAACTACAAAAAGATGAAAGGTGTTCTTTTGCAGTTATGTCTTCCTCCCCTGTGAACTTGGGCATGTACTTAAAGTAGTCTCCAACTGGGAGAGCATTCATAGGCTGAGGTAAAACAAGGGGGGCATATTTAGCAACCAATATGGCATCCATCCTGTTTCTAGGAAGATTAGCACCTTCCATTTGGATGTGAACTGTAGGAGAACAAGGGGAAGATGGAGTTTGGACAGGAAGGATTGCAACTATGTTTCTAGGGGAAAATGGAAACGATTGAGTGTTGGAGGATAATAATACAGGGTTCAAGGGAAAATAAATTCCCCCCTCTTTATATACAACAACTTTGACAGGAGGAGGAGTAGGAAAACCCAAAGTGGGAAAATATTCTAAGCTTCTGGGTCTAAACCATTTTACAATATCAGTGGAAACATGAGTTTCAAAACTCTCTCCTTCCAAATGAACACTAGAAGGGGGGAGTTCAACATGAAAGATTTCAAAATTTAAACTTCTGGAAACTCCAACAGATGGTATAAAAGGAGAATTAAATACAACTATTGGAGTTTTAAAAGAAGAATCATGTAAATTACCAGAATCACCTGGTACAACAACTGAAATCCCTTGAGAGGTATTTCCTTTCTTGATAATATTTTCTGGGTTAGCTTCAGGTGTTTTCAGAGGCAGCTGTGGAGTAGACCTCATGTGTTTGCCTTTGGGAGCCACAACTTAAACAGTGGAGTCACCAGGTGCAAGTTGAAATCTTCAAGGTACTGATTTCTGATGCACCTTCAGAATCATAATTTCTTTGTCGTTCAATCCCAAGGAAATGTCTTCAATTCGTTCTCTGGAAATGACGCCAAGAATGTTAGCACTAAGAGTCGCCCTCTGATTGCGAGAGGATAAGCTCAATATCCATCAAAATGTTTGTGGAGGTAGGTTTATGAGTGGAGGTCAGATGGACAAAGCTCGATACAAGAATTATCTAACACATAAAATGGACAAGAAATGCATAGGGAAATGAGGTTTTCATTAACATTAGTCAGTGGTTTAAGGCTAAAGGTGAGCATAAGGAAGACTTTTTGAGAAAGGTTGAGAAGTATTCCATGAGCATCTGACTTTCAAGCATCTTGGTGAAGAAAAACTCAAGCAGAAGAGCACTCTTGAACTCAAGTTTCAAACACTGAAATATATCACAACAACATAATAATCAAACCTCCATTACCATGTGACTACAACAACTCGTCTGGATGTTCCATGCACGAGCATTTCAACATAAGAGGAAAAAGGCATCAAAGAAAATAGTGAAACATGTCACAACATCATTATAATCAAGCCTCCATTACAATACAACTATGACACCTCATCTGGATCATCCATGCACGATTGTTTAAACATAATAGTAAACAAGATGATGAAAGAAGCTAACTTCTATTAATGAGAAAGTCTCATGTCTCATACATAACTAGAGAAGAGCTCTGGTATCAAAATATTACAAAATAGATATCTGTGCTCAATCATTCGACGACCATAAAAAAATCTTGAACTGATCTATTTATACTCAGATCTATTAGTGGTAAGTTATTAATCAAGTGTATAATGCAGTGGAAGGCGTGATGATCCACATTCGCAGGGTTGAAACTGCTTTGATACCATATGTAACAACCCTCCGTTACGTCTAAGAAAAGTCGAAGAACAAAGGTAATTTTTTTTTTCATTAAGAAATTAACATCAACACATGATCACGACACTGCCTATTCAACAACATCATAATTAAAGAAGTAATAGTTACTCATCATGGAAATCACTAACGACACAATCAACTCATCAATGAAGGATAACCACAAATAAACATAAATATCATAGAAGATTAGCACATCATAAAATCTTGAAGCAAATTAAAGCAACATTCAATCAGATAAAGAATATAATATGACTACCTACCCAACCTATCCTGCAAGGTTAGGACCTCCAGGACACATATGCAACGCTCAAGCCTAGGTTCCAATTGATTTTAACCATTTAAGGTATCAGGGCTGGCAATTGTTCTGAGGAGAAAGGAGGTGTCTACTTCCCACTAACCCAATCAATCCAAGCAACTAGCTAAATCAACAACATCTACGATCATCTATTTCATCAATCCGTCAATCCTAAACATCAATTAACCATGGCATAAGCGTAATAATTATCGTTGTCAATCATACATCAACACTTAATTAGGGCTGGTTCCACACCTCTCCCTCAATATCTGGTTGCTGTGCATGGCCCCTTTACTCCTTATTTGAGTCTGATTAGTGTTGACGATAAAAATCAGAATGAGGATTTTTCTCGCAATGTATTGCTAAAGCCTATTATTATAAGCTAGCGAGATATATAATACTCGTAGGTGGGACCCCCTTGTATATTGGGAGATCAGATTTGGTTATTATTTCATGTTTATGTCGTTGTTCGACACTACTTACAGGGTTCCACATGATTGATGAAATCTTGGTTTTATTGGCGATGGATAATGCCTATTATGTGTTGTTTCTAATTGCTCTAAGCTCTAAATTCCATATTGTGTGAATGTATTATATCCATTGTTATCACATTTCTATTAGCGCCATGATTTGTTACATGTTTCACCTGCACAAAACACATGTTAGTCATGACAAAGGATAAAAAAAATATGGAACAAATCCAATGGAAAAAAGGCTATCCTATACTATGCTATTCTATGATACATTATATGCAAATGAATTTAAAAGGATTGTTGTTAGTCCTAGCTAACAAAGTTAGTGGCTATACGATTTATTGAGTTATATGAAAAAATGGTTGATATGCGTTATGGTATAGTTGGAAATGGTTAAATGTGATATGGGTGGCGCAAATGACAAGTGATGGATGTTAAGTTCGATGAATATATTAATTAAGTGGATTAATGGAAGGCTTGCTGGTCTGTACTAAGGAATTGAATGAGTGGAGGATGGAGGCGACGTGAATTTATTGCACGTCACTCCATACCCCTTTCACTGGCTGTCACCCTAGCTTGGCTATTGTTCAATTGTGTTTAGCTGTGGTTAAGCTTCGATTTTCAGGAAAGGGAAGAACCGCTCGACCAAGCTCGCGTTTTTAAGGCTTTTGGTTATAGGTATGTATTTTTCTCCATCCATGAACCCACTCTGGTTATGAAATAGATATTGGCTCGATGATGTATGGGTCTGTGATTTTCTTAAGACTAGAAACTGTGTAAACTTGTGATATTTCTTTGGAATGGATGGTTTGTGTGGTTTTCATTACAATGATGGTTGAATTCACAGTTTCATTTATCATTCTGAGTGCTAGAAGCCATGAAGGCTCTCTGTCATCCTTATTGGTTTTGGTTGAAGGGTTTCATTCGGTCCAGATTGGCTGGCTGCCTCCACACTTTTCTTGTCACCATACCCAGTCGTTTTGCTGATTATGGGGTTGCTGGGTTTGAACCACCTTGTGTCACTGCGTATCGTTTCACCTGGGTATGGGTTTGTTCATGCTACTGATGTTTTCACAGTGGGTTATGATGACTATTATACCAAGGCACTTGCTTAAGGTTGATTGCTTTTTTTTGGCTTTGTTTTATTTCAACATTCTTCGGGTTGATTGGGAAAACCACAAGGGTTATACCTTGCATGTTCTCGATGTTACTACAGACCAAAATGAAGCCTCTGCTCCTTTGTTCATAGTCTCTCCTATATTGTAAAATGTCACCCTGTTTGCAAAGTTATTGGTGGTATGGCCTGTGTGTCCACCATATGGTCTCGAAGGTTCTCACCCACTGTTGGGGGTCATCTTCAGTCTCCCTGTGTTGGTCCACACAGCGAGCCCTTGATTACTCATAGACTGGTTTTAATAAATGGAGCCTGTTATATCCTGCTAGGTATATTGTTGATTGTTATGAGTTGGTGGGGTGTCATCGACAATGGTCGATTGTTGGCTCGTCTCTGTTCATCACATTGACAATGGTTTTGGTTATTTGTATTTAGTCATTGCATTGGTTATTATAATAGTCGAATCGATAGCTCATCATGGTAAATTGGTTGATTTGAGAATTGGGATTGAATACATAGTCATTGTCTCTTATATTGTAATTATTGAATTGTTAACCCAACATTAGTTTATAATTGATTAAGTCACAATGATGCTTCGTGCGTGATGCATTGGTATGTGTGGGATTCCTACACCATGTTTAAGTTGAAGTGATGGTTTCTTCTACCGTGTGTTTTAATTGCCAATAGAGAGTATTGCAATTTAAAAATCATGATAGTCGTAGCTTGGCTGTCCACTGCATATGTTATGGATATCGTTTGGTCACACCATCAGAGATGCGCATGGTTTTTTTTAAACAAAATGGTTTTATTGCAATTTGATCGATTTGAGAAATGGGATTGGGCATACTGTTGCCGCCTCCTTGTATTGGATTGATAGCTCAACATAGTTTGATGTTTGGATTTAGGGTAATTAGACATGTACAGTCACATAAATTCTCTTGCATTTTTTTGAATGGTATGTGTATCCTGTTAGGGTCCTATAATTATAGGTAACTTGATTCTTCGATTGTTGATTTGGAATTTCCCTCGTGATGAAGACTTCTGGTTCGACTGACCCCTTTTTCCCCTCCATCCATTTCGCCCGATCCTCCATCACCCTGCTACATCCTTCATCCACCTCTATGACACTCACTCCCTTATCCATTTGTTCCATTAGCTACATTTTGCCCGCCTTTCATCCCTAAATAAACAAACATAGGATAGAAAACATTAGGTTAATAATAAATGATTAGTGACAAATGTTTAAGATTAATTAGTGTAATAAAGAAATATTAATTAAATTAATGTAGTTAGATTAATAAGCTAGGTTAATATTGTTATTAATTAATTAATTATTAATTATTAATTATTAATTATTAATTATTAATTATTAATTAACTAATAATTAATTAATTAACTAATAATTAAGTTAGTATTTAGGTTAATTTAGGTTAGTGTTAAACATTAATTAATATAAAACATTTGATAGGAAACATATAAAAAATTAAAAACCAAATATAATAAACATAACAYAAAAAATTAAAAAAGCATAAAWATAAAACAMGTAAAAAGAAACGTAATACAAAACAAAACAAATATTAAARCAAATTAAATAMATTAAAACATAAAAACAAAATACAATATTAAAATAAAMAATAAATATATATATTAAAAAACAAAAAAGTAATAAAACAAAAAGACAAAACGTAATAAATAAAACAACAAGTCGAAAACAAATAAAATAAAAACATAGTGTGCACCTTTTACACATATCCCAAAATAAATAAATCTACGGACATAAAAAATT
>ML844605.1:0-30581 GCA_009831015.1 Picea engelmannii | reverse complement strand
AACAAATTTGATATATGTAGCAATATTGAACATCCAATACCATCTCAATAGCTAAACCCTAGCTCACAAAACATACCTCAAACAAGATGTTTGATATCTCTCATAAATAGACCCAACCATGTTACTGCCACGATTTTTCTGCAACACTTTTTCTGCCATGATTTTTCTGTCACACTTTATCTACCGCACTTTTTCTGCCGTGATTTTTCTACCATAATTTTTCTGTTGCACTTTTTCTGCAGCAGTTTTTCTATTGCACTTTTTCTGCCACAATTTTCCTGCCACACTTTTCCTGTCGCACTTCTCTCTATCAATAATACCTTCCCAAATAGCCTTTCACAAAATAGATATTCAATGATATTCAACAGGTTCAAGTATGTTTAAATGAGAGATCCTTGTCTCTTATTTATACTTTCATGTAGAATCCTCAAGGGGTTATCTTTTAACCATCTTAACCCACTTTCTTTTTTTAGGGTTAACCCACTTATAATCACTTGTCCACTTAAATTAACCACTTTCCATAATTAGTAAGTTCTCTAGTAACTTTATTATTTAAATAATTTCTTTTGCATCCTCTTTTACTTATAGTACACTCATTACTTCACTTTATTATTTAAATAATTTCTTATTTTCAAACACTTTGACTACTTTGACCTTTTGGGGCTTCTATATGACTCATGAGGGTTCTCCAACTTCAAATGGCCATAACTCTCTAACCGTGAGGAGTTATGTGGCGTTCCACATACCACCGGAAATGGCATGACATGTGATATCCATATAGAATAGTATTACCTGAAAACATATCAAGACCCATACCATTATCCATCAAACAAACTTAGGTCCATTACCCAAACCTTTGTGCTACCGAAATTCACTACCGGAATTTCTTCAAGGGTTGACATCAATGACAACCAGTCCAATTAATCTGTTGAAATATAACAAGGGATGTCCTCATTCATGTTTTTGTGTTTTGTCATGGGGAGGACATAAAGTCATAATTCCTAGACATGTTTTATTTGTAAAGTGAATTTTTTAAATAAAACGCTTTTATAAAGTGAATGTACTTTATAACTTAAAGTGTTTTTAAGTTGTGGGACCAAAAAAAAAGTATTTAATGAGCATTTATTACTTATTTTGTAATTAATGAGGAGCATTAAATATGAGCCCTCAGATTAGACTTATGATAGCCATTAGATTGAGTTGGTTATGTAAGTTAGGGTTTCTTGGGAAAAGAGAAAAGTACATATACATGCTTAGGGATGTGAGAAAGACACACTGGAGAAGACGAGTGTAGAAGTTGAGAGATTGCTTGAGAGAGGAAAGTGACCATCAAGAAGGGCACGATTCCCAAGAGAGCTAGGGCACCAATCCCAAGGAGGATTTTTTCTATTTTGATTTGCAACAATGTTATTTTCTAGGAAAGGCCATACTGTACGGATCCATACAGGTCGTACATCAGAATTCTTGAGGCACAAAAACCAAGGCAAGCTTGGGCACGATTTTCGAGGCATCCTTGAAGAATTTTCTGAAGGAGGATAGTCGTACAGAAGAGAAGGTATAGCAGCCTGTTGTGGCACAAATTTCAAGGTGCCGAATTTCAGCAAATCTGTATAGTTGTACGGACTGTGGTACGGTTTTCAAGACAGATTTGTGGGGGACAGTTTTGTGTTGTAAGAGGTATTTCTCTTGGCTGAAAAGTGTTATCGATGTTGTTCTGAAATTTCCTAAAGCAAATAATAATATCTCTCTCTCGTTGGGTTTCCCCACATTGGGGTTTTCCCTGGCAGTTGCCTAAATTTCTATGAGTTATGGGTTGTTGTCCATTGTGTATTTCCGCTACATATTTTTCTTAACAATGTGTATTTCTTCTTATAGAAATTTATGAATGTGGGTATGCATTTCTGAAATTTAAGAAGACAGTTATCTCTAGGTTGCTAAGTGTTTGATGAAATGTGTGAATGAAATAGTTCTAATTTTGTCATTAAAAAAATCAACATGGTATCAGAGTTTTGTCTCTGACAGTGGGCAGTGTGATATTTGGGCAAAAGGATGTGATTGTTTTCCTTGAGTTGTGACAAGGAATATGGTTGCAAGCATTAGATATGAGGATCGGTTGGATGGCATCTCCAACTACTTGCAATGGAAGGTTCGTTTGTCAGTCGTTCTTAAAGAGAACGAGATCTATAACTATGTCAGCTCTATTGTAGCAGCTCCTACAGTAGATCTTGTTGCTTTGGACTTGCATGAGGTCAAGGAAGCTAAAGCTCAGAGGATTATTCTGGATGGGGTGAAGGATCACCTTATCCCACACTTGGCTGAGAAAAATATTGCCAAGGAAATGTGGGATGTACTTAAAAACTTATTCGAGGCAATGAAGGAGAACCGGAAGATGGCCTTGAAGGCTAAGTTGCATGATACCAAGATGGGTAAGGAGGAGAGTGTCTCTTCGTATCTTACCTAGGTGGCTCAAGTTAAAGATGAGCTGGCAGCTGTTGGAGAGGTCACTTTGGATTCTAAGTTGGTGAGGATAGCCTTAAATGGCTTCACCAAAGATTGGGAAGTATTCGTGAAGTGCGTGGTGGGTCGTGAGCATCTACCAGATTGGAGCATACTGTGGGATGATTTCACTCAAGAGGATATCCGAGAAAGATCTCATAGCAGTGATCAGAAGATAGACGGAGTTGATGAGAATGTTTCTCTTGTGGAAAAGAGCAAGAAGAAAGGAAGTTCTGCAAGGGACTTGAGTAAAGTCAGATGCTTTTGTTGTAACAAGTTGGGGCACCCTACCTCTCAATGTCCTGAGAGGAAGAAGAAGAAGAAGGAGTCATAGGAGCCTGAGACAGCTGCTATAGTAGCCATAGAGGACTTTGCTTCAAAGTTCGATAGGGAATTTTCTTTGGTTACCCTAGTTTCCAGTGTCGGCAGCGGAGTATTTGGAGGTGATGTCAGATGGGTTGTGGATAGCGGAGCCTCTAACCACATGATGGGAATCTGGCAAGTATTCCTAGACTTCACAGAGATTGGTCCTGGCCGACAGGTGGTAAATGAAGGTGGTATGGAGAGAGTTGTACGTGGAGTTGGGAATGTTATATTCCAACTCGAGTTTGGGGGACTCTTAGAGATTGATGGAGTTCTCTTTATTCCAGGGTTGAGTGTTAACTTATTCTCAGTCTCAGCCTTGCAGGATGTAGGATATTGCGTATTTTTCAAGAGGAACCATGTCTTTATCTACATAGAGGGAGTGGATCCGGTAGATCTGCAGTTGATCGGTAACCGGGTGAATAGGTTGTATATGTTGAGAGGACAGCCTATGATGTGTTATTCAGCGTCGGATGAGGAGCGTGAGGAGGCTTCTAAGACTGTGGTGGTGCCAAGGTATCATTTTTTCATTCCGAGAGAAGAGAGCGAGTCTCTTTTGAGCACTGGTAGAAGGCTTAGCCAGGTTGATTGAACCAATGCTCAAGATGAACTGAGCTCAGGGTTCCGGGAGGTTTCCAGGAGAAGATCTTCTAAGTTCAAGTTCTATGAAGGTGTTGTAGATGGCTCCAGGTTCAAAGGGAGCTTCTACAGAGCACAGTATGATGGGACCAGATGATGGAGATGGCAACGAGTACATTCCTCGTTAAGAAGGAGTGTTGAAATATAACAAGGGATGTCCTCATTCATGTTTTTGTGTTTTGTCATGGGGAGGACATAAAGTCATAATTCCTAGACATGTTTTATTTGTAAAGTGACTTTTTTAAATAAAGTGATTTTATAAAGTGAATGTACTTTATAACTTAAAGTGTTTTTAAGTTGTGGGACCAAAAAAAAAAGTATTTAATGAGCATTTATTACTTATTTTGTAATTAATGAGGAGCATTAAATATGAGCCCTCAGATTAGACTTATGATAGCCATCAGATTGAGTTGGTTATGTAAGTTAGGGTTTCTTGGGAAAAGAGAAAAGTACATATACATGCTTAGGGATGTGAGAAAGACACACCGGAGAAGATGAGAGGAGAAGTTGAGAGATTGCTTGAGAGAGGAAAGTGACCATCAAGAAAGGCACAATTCCCAAGAGAGATAGGGCACAAATCCCAAGGAGGCTTTTTTCTATTTTGATTTGTAGCAGTGTTATTTCTTGGGACAGGTCGCACAACAGCATTCTTGAGGAACAAAAATCGAGGCAAGCTTGGGCATGGTTTTTGAGGCATCCTTCAAGAATTTTCTGAAGGAGGACGGTCGTACAGAAGAGAAGGTATAGCAACCTATTTGGCATGAATTTCAAGGTGCCAAATTTCAGCAAATCCGTATAGTTGTACGAACTGTGGCATAGTTTTCAAGACAGATTTGTGGGGGACAGTTTTGTGCTGTAAGAGGTATTTCTCTTGGTTGAAAAGTGTTATTGATGTTGTTCTGAACATTCCTGAAGCAAATAATAATATCTCTCTCTCATTGGGTTTCCCCACATTGGGGTTTTCCCTGGCAGTTGCCTAAATTTCTGTGAGTTATGGGTTGTTGTCCATTGTGTATTTCCGCTGCATATTTTTCTTAACAATGTGTATTTATGCTTATAGAAATTTCTGAATGTGGGTATGCATTTCTGAAATTTAAGAAGACAGTTATCTCTAGGTTGCTAAGTGTTTGACAAAATCTGTGAATGAAATATTTCTCATTTTGTCATTGAAAAATTCAACATAATCAACACCAGTATATCATCTATGTAGATTATTAGCCATGAATATTTTTTGAATATATCTTCCATTCTTTTTTGGAACTCTCCAGGGGAATTCTTTAATCTAAATTGCATCTCTTTCCACTAATAGTGTCCTTGTGGAACCACAAATGCATTTTTGTGGCGATCTTCTAGTATGATCCCTATATGATAAAATTGCAACTTGAGATCAAACTTTCTAATGATTGTTTTCCATTTTATCCTTTGTAACGGAGATACTTTGTTTGGTAAAGGATACATGATAGGATTCAGTGCTTTATTAAGAGGCTTATAATTTACAACCAATCTCATCTTTCCCATATTTTGTTTTGAGTGTTTATTGACATAAAATTATCTACATGCCCATGCACTCTTTGAGGGTTCTATCAAACCTTTCTTTAGAAAATATTGTATTTTTTCTTGGCAAGCCTCTATTTCTGAATGGATCATGAGAGAAGCAAAGGCTTTCTCAGGAGAGACTTTGGCTAAAGGATCATATGGTAGGGACACAAAATATTTCTATCTATGACAAAAGGCATTAGGAGAATCAAAGGTACAATCTTTCAAAAGTCTCTCTTTTATGTGATTCAAGACTTCTTGGTGTGTCGTAGCATAACCTACAGTTCTTTCTAGCTTACTCAACTCATATGTAGGCATGGGTTACTGTGCAATATTTCTACATGTTGCATCTTTAGTTTTAAAATACCATCTATAAACAAAGAAGTATTTACAACTTGACTATTTATATACAATCTTGTTGTTTTTTCTTTGAGGTATAGTGTTACAAGGGATACTAGTTGCATGAAACTAACTACTAGAATACATTGATACATGATACTATCCAAACCATGGAATAATTGTTTGAAAGGTTGATTATTTATTTGGAGGGGAAAGTCCTCATTTTCTCCAAATATTTCTACAGTTGAACCATTTATGGATAATCCTCCTTGTGAAGTTTGTTTCCCGTAATATTCAGGGATAACATTCATTTTTAATAGATTCAATTGACAACCAGAATCTAAGAAACAGTTTAATTAATAAGGAGCATGTCAATTGGACAGAACCAAACCTTAATAAAAAAACTGTGTGCCTATGCAAGCCAATAGTCCAGGAGGAGGTTTTTCTTTCTGGCTTACTTCTTCTGGTTCCTTTTCTATTACTATTTCTTCTTCACTAGACTCTTCTTGAATCTATATCTTTTTTTCTATATCCTTTTCAAGAATGTGGAAGCTTTTATGCTTCTTCTATCAGCTTTGACATTTCTTCATCAGATGAGTTATCATCCTCTATCCTAACAATTTATAGTATTCCCTTGAATTCTTTAATATTGTCTATTTCTAACCTGATTATGGTCTATTGTTGTATGATTTGTAGTAACAAGATATTTCCTCATCTTGTTTATTTTTTTGTCTATCTCCGTGAATATCATGATGTTGTGTATAGAGCTCAATATGAGAGTAATATCTAGAACTAGCCTTATATAAAGATTCTTTTGATTTCTTTACTTCTAGTATTGTGGGAGTTCTATCTAGTATTCTGAGTAAAGTGTCTCTCTCCTTCTTAAGTTCTTATCTGATCACATATTGTCAGACTGTAGTGTTTTCAAGGATTTCTTCAATTTCTGCAAGTCTTGATTCTAGATTTAGGATTTATTGGATGGGAGTTATTAAAAGCATCCTTTTCCACCACATTGTGCAGACGCAAGGTAGTTAGAGCATTATTTTGTAGAGGAGACAAGGTCTAATATTGAGGCGAACAATAACTGTGCATTTAAGTTGGATTATGGGGGAATGGGAATTCATATCAAAACCTACGGGTAGGATATAGGCTTTAAGAACATCATATATTTATCATTTAATGCTACAACATTCCTGGGGTAGATAATAGCAAATGCGGGTCCATCAAACAAAGAAGCTTGGAATCCTCCAATAAGGCCATCAGAAAACATATTGTACGCGTATCAATGACACAACATAAGGATGAATCAGGAAGGTATGACCAAACCATAGGGTTAGGGTCGAACTTAATGACTCCAAAATGTGCATGCAGATATCCTTCTCTCTTAGCGTAGTCAATCAGGTTTTTATCCAACAAAATGATATGGACCGGGTCTTTTTCAATGGTAAATGGAATATTGAAAGAATGAACTTTGATGAAAGAGTGTGACAGGTAATGCCTCCATTTGAAATTGTAAAATTGTTTTGGTTTTATAGGAGGCAATTTTCAATGTTCATAAGAAGTTGGTTATGAAATAGAAATAATATTGGTGTCTGAAGAAATAGAAGTAGCTAGAGAGGATGCTCATCTATCTCTGAGAGAAGTGAAACAATTATTTTCTATAGAGATTTCTAAGAGGTTGATGGAATCTAACGAGGGGTCAATTATTTTGTTATATGAATGAGCAAAGTTGTAACAAGCTAACCTTTGGGTAGAGCTAAGAGAGTACTCTCCTAGTGGAATGGTTGGCCTAACTTCGCTATCACTCAGCTTTCCTTCTGACACTTATGCCTCACATGCAATCTCGCTCAATTTCCCACTTATCACATTCATTTTCTCATAAATAATTGTAAATGGTCATACTAATATCATTTCAAACAATACAAAATGTAGCACTTAAATTTGCAGAACTGAAATAGAGATAGAGAAAGATAAAATCAATGGCATTGTAAAGATTGAAGATTGTATTAAATAAGATGCTTACAAAAGGCCTTAGATCTTATACGAACTATGCCAAGGATCGAAACCTTCCTTTTACAAAGATTCCAGACTTCAACTCGCCAGATGATTTATCAGCCTCTATCCTGACAGTTTCTATTATTCCCTTGAGTTCTTTAATCTTGTTTGTTACTAGCCTATTTATGGTTTGTTTTTCTCTGATTTGTAGTATTGTCGCAAGAGTTGGTTCTAGGCTGTAATAGAGCCAAGCCTTAGCACATTTTAAATGAAATAAATTTTTTTTATTGATTAGTCATAGGAGGCTTCTAGAAGTAGGTCTGAAACAGGTCCTTCACTCATTTATAGATCGGAAACGAAGAGGCATGACCATGTTTGTCTAATTGATTTAATAAAGAATATGGATAGAGGATAGGAGATGAAGAAGACTGAAACAAAGAGTTAGGTATCTAGTTTTGATAATTATAATATTTATTTCAATGGAGGAATGACAAATAACTTTGAAATACAAACATGCATATATATAACTTGTAAATTAGGCAGAAACAGTCAAGCTACAAGTCTTGTTTAGCTCACAGCGTAAACAGAGGAAAAACTGAACCTAACAGGCTACCCAATAAATGACTATAGCAGAGGTATTACTGAATTAGAGCCATTACAAGATGAATATGTAAAATAAGGAATAAATAATGAATGTAAAACTAAGAAAACAATACAGGAAAAACAAAATTACACAGTGATGAGGTGTAGAATCTCTTGGCATTATGTTCTATATTTGCTGAAAAGGAATGCATTACAAACCCAGCCTCCAAAAGGCTCTTGGGTTGTTTCCCCCCTCGTTCAAATGTTACAAAAATGCCTCATATAGGTATTGAGGTCGAAATCCTCCCTAGGAGGTCGAATTCCCTCCCAAAATATAACAACAATTACAATCAATTTATGGAACTTTCTGCCATAGAAAATGGGCCAAACTGCTGAAAACTAGGGTTGTGGGTATGGTTCTAGATCTCTTGAATCGTGATAGATGTGTATAAAATGAAAGAGGCTTTTGTGCATCTGTTTGTTTTGAGCAAAAAATTCTCTCAGTTCCCTGAGATCCATTTCTATTTTCCCTAGATCTGCATTTTACAAACATGTGTCAAAACAGGAAAATATGAGATCCAAAAATTAGGGCTCGGAGATGGATTCGATTTTCCCAAAATATGACAGTTGTAGGAAATCTGAGAGAGGCTATTGATATAATATGTGTTAGGCACAAAATTATTCGACCATTTCTCAAAATGATACTCCAGTCGCTCAGAATCATCATTTCAAAATGATGACTCAGCGTAGTAAAACAAAACGCCACATTTCTGAAAATGAACTTCATATTGTGGGGGGATTTTGACTTCTTCCAAAGATCCAAATTAAATTTGGAAGACACCACTGGAAATATTAGGATCTATAGATTTCGATCGACTATTCAAACGTGGAAAATGGCCTCTCCACGGTTGAGAAAATTGAGTTTTGATAAGGTAGTTTTGTCACTGGAAAAACCTGCAATTTCGACAACTAACAGGCCAAAAAACATGGGTATCTTAGCTACCGAAAGTCCTGGCTTTCGACAGCTAACAATGCAATTTCAAAGTGCCATAAGTTACCGAAAATACTGAAACACGGATTTTGGGCTTTCGGGTTTCAAGAAAATGAGGCAGTGGTTAAAATCTCTACGTCGACCAAACCCTCGACGGCCAAAACCCCAAAATGTTGAGGTGGAATTTATGTAAAACCCTTTTAGCAATTTTCTTGGCACATATTTCACTCTTTCAGGCCTCCTCGTGAATTCTCTCCTTAGAGATTTGTATGAGTTGTCTTGTGACTTGGTATGCATATGGATTTCGGTGGATAGTTGGGAGATTGGGATGTGAAGAGTAATTGACCCAATAAATTATATAAAAGTTGCAAAGGTTTTCCTAAATCGACAATTTTCTCTTTTTTACCAAACTCTAAAATATCAATTTAAAATTATATAAAATAATTTTAAAATAATATAAAAAACAAAACTTTGTAGTTTGGTTTTTAATTTGACACTTTAGACTTATTTCGACGATCGGGGAATTGCGAACTAAGACCAATAGGAGACCTTGGGAAACTTTAAAGCTTTGATATTTTGACGGTAGAGAATTTTGGTGAAAATGACGATAGGTTTGGAGTTTTTAGTGCAGCGCAAAGGGTTGCGCCAAATGGCGTAGGGACTTAATGGTTACACAAGATTATGCCAGATGACGAGGTTCTAAAAATGATTAGTGCAACTGACATAAATTTTGGCGAAAGACATTAAGTTTAGAAATTTTCAATGTTTGTTCCAACATAGGCTCCATCTAGGGATGGTGCTTTCCTGCAAAGCACCAAGAACAGTAGACCACGTGCCTTCATCCATTGGGTGACTTGAAATCAACCTTATCAAACTCTGAACTTTGTCATTTAACTTGCGCCTTTTCGAAACAAAAAACCTCTTATGCATTCATTGGGCTATGGAATCGTACTGCCTTAAATCTAAACCATACTGGATGCCAAACTGAACTAGAAACATACTAAAAACCACCGCTATACTCTAATGCTTGAAGTCAATCTTATATATATACATCACCTACTCTAACTGATGTCACTGCTTTGTTCAAGTATAGGAAAATTTCCAAATCAACCAAGTGAATGTCCGACTAACAAACTTAATTATGCTTCCATATTTGAGCACAAAAATGATAGGAGCAACTGCAAATTTCAAAACATACCCTGGGAGCAGGCACTCACAGTTTTGAAATTCAGACTTCAATAAGTTGAAATTAAAAAGTTCAATGCCCCATTTTGACTCCATATAAACCTTTACTAGATCGTAGAAGGGGATAGATATGCCACTTTCACAATTAATCCATACTTCCTCCTACTGGGCAAGCTATCTGAAATGTTTTTGTGCACTTTATCCACTGCTGATTTTTTCTTCCACTGGTGCAAAAATGTCACATTGAAACTTATTAGTTTGTTGCTCAATAGTTGTTAAACATGGAGGAGAGATCAATTGTTTCAGTAACCCCTGCTTATGTCCTTCATCTGTTGTCCAAATATCTTCTTGGTAGTTGTCATACATAGGATGATATCTTTCATGATGTTGTTGATTGCTTTCCTGTTGAACCAAAGTTTCTTATTGCTTATCATCCTCAGAAACACTTTCATCACATTCATCAAACAAAGGAGGATTGTCATAAATTTTCGTGTGTGATGAAAAAGAAATATGCTCTTCTTGTTCTTTTGGATATTCATCATAAATAGGTTCAGCAGATAACTCAGGAGTGTCATGAGTCAGACAAATGCTCGGAATATCAACTGTGAAGATATCTATCTCAGATCCACACTCCTCCAAATCATAGTCTAAAGCATCTTCGAACAACAAACATTCTTCAAGGTTATTAAACATGACAGCCCTATCTTCTTCATGAAACAAAACAATGTCTACAAGTTGATCTTGTGGCAGGAAATCATCATCATAAATTGGTTTACTAACTTCATGTAAAGTTCCATGCTTGTCATCATTTAAACTTAGATTTTCATTTTTAGTAATAGAAGAAGTTTCACTCACATGTTCAGGACTGTGTGAATGCTGCAAATTTGTGTAAGCAAGGGCTGTAACATAATTTTTCAGGAGTGGATCTATCTCTTATTCTATTAAAAGAGGAGGCGGTCTATGTAATTTCTGGATCAAGCAACTATTGTTTGTTTTCTCTTCTGCAGATTGACCATGATGTTGAATATATTCTTCTTGAATATGATCACAAGAGCTATCATATCTTGTTTATTTATCAGCCAACTCTTCGTCATGTTGGGCATCTTCATCCACTTGAGAAATTTATGATGTTTCTTCCTCCTATTCAAGTGGATTTGTATGATCCTTTTGTCTTATGAATTCTATATTACAGCAATCTTCAAAAAGGATTTCAGCTAAATATATCCTCTTACAATGTTGATGAAAAAGTGTGTGAAAATATTTCAATGAAGGAATACTGGAATGGGGTAAATATTTATACCAGAGCCTGGCATCTCTTTCCAATGAAAACATAAACAACTTCATGAGGACATCTTCATGATGTACATTTAATTTATCCATGAGCTTGTGGAATTCAAACAAGTGTTAAGAAGGATTTTCGTCCAAATATCCTCTAAATTTAGGAAGGACATATTCCCAAATTTTAATGTCTATAACAGTGTTTCGAAAACCATAAACATTTGTAAAGTCCAGAGGAGAAAACCTTGCAGCAATCCAAGCAGCGAACGAATTCGGCATTTTGAGACTAGTGGAGTCGCTAGTGAATCATGTAGAGTATTTGAACCAAGGAATCGTCAGGTCAATGATCACAGCCAATTGAATGCATATCCCGTGTTCACCATCAAGGAATATATCTAAACTTTTTGTCATATCCCAGGGAAGATAGCTTCGTTCCTCCATCCCCGACAGCGGCAGCGGCACCAGAAAATGTTGTCGCAAGTGTTGGTTCTAGGTTGTAATAGAGCCAAGCCTTAGCACATTTTAAATGAAATAAAAAAATTTGATTGATCATTCATTGGAGGCTTCTAGAACTAGGTCCAAAACAGGCCCTTCACTCATTTATAGATCGGAAATGAAGAGGCATGACCTCGTTTGTTTAATTGATTTAATAAAGAAGATGGATAGAGGATAGGAGATGAAAAAGACTAAAACAAAGAGTTAGGTATCTAATTCTGATAATTCTAATATTTATTTCAATGGAGGAATGACAAATAAATTCGAAAGACAAACATGCATATATACAACTTATAAATTAGGTAGAAACAGTCAAGCTACAGGTCTTATTTAGCTCACATCATAAACAGAGGAAAAACTAAACCTAACAGGCTGCCCAATAAATGACTATAGCAAAGGTATTACTGAATTAGAGCCATTATAAGATGAATATGTAAAATAATTAATAAATAATGAATGTAAACCTAAGAAAACAATACAGGAAAAATAAAATTACACGGTGACGAGGTGTAGAATCTCTTGGCATTATGTTCTATATTTGTTGAAAAGGAATGCATTACAAACCCATCCTCCAAAAGGATCTTGGGATGTTTCCCCCCTCATTCAAATGTTGTAAATATTCCTCATATATTTATTGAGGTCGAAATCCTCCCTAGAAGGTCGAATTCCCTCCCAAAAGATAACAACGGTTACAATCAATTTCTGGAACTTTCTGCCATAGAAAATGGGCCAAACTGCTGAAAACTGGGCCTGGAGGTATGGTTATAGATCTCTCGAATCGTGAAATTTGTGTATAAAATGAAAGACAATTTTGTGCATCTGTTTGTTCTGAGAAAAAACCTCTCTCAGTTCCCTGAGATCCGTTTCCATTTTCCCCAGATCTGCATTTTACAAACATGTGTCAAAATAGGAAAATATGAGATCCGAAAATTAAGGCTAGAAGATGGATTCGATTTTCCCAATCTGTGACAGTTGTAGGAAAACTGAGAGAGGTTATTTATCTCTGATGTATTATTCACAAAATCCTCCTACCATTTCTCAAAATGATACTCCAGTCACCCATAATCATCATTGAAAATGATGACTCGGCACAGTAGAAAAAATGACACATTTCTGAAAACGAACCTCATCTTGTGGGGGACTTTCGACTGCCTTTCCAAGATCAAAATTAAATTATGAAGACACCACTAGAAATATTAGGATATGTCGATGTCAATCGACTATTCGAACGCAGAAAATGGCCTCTCCACGGCTGATAAAATTGAGTTTTGCTAAGGTAGTTTTGTCATTGGAAAAACCTGCGATTTCGGCAGCTAACAGGCCGAAAACAGAGGTATCTTAGCTACTGAAATTCTTGGCTTTTGGCAGCTAACACTATGAATTTAGAGCACCGTAAGCTATTTGAAATACTGAAACCCCGATTATGGGCCTTCGGATTTCAGGAAAACGGGCCAGTGGTTAAAATCTCTACGTCGGCCAAACCCTGACGGCCAAAACCCTGAAATGGTGACATGGCATTTATGTAAAACCCTTTTAGTGATTTTCTTGGCTCGTATTGCACTCTTTCGGGCCTCCTTGTGAATTCTCTTCTTAGATATTTGTATGAGTTGTCTTGTGACTTGGTATGCATATGGATTTCGGTGGATAGTTGGGAGATTGGGACGTGAAGAGAAGTTGACCCAACAACTTATATAAAAGTTGCAAAGGTTTGCCTAAATCAACAATTTTCTCTTTTTTACAAAACTCTAAAATATCAATTTAAAATTATATAAAATAATATAAAAATAATATAAAAACAAAACTTTTTAGTTTGGTTTGTAATTTGACACTTTAGACTTATTTCGACGATCGAGGAATTGCAAACTAAGACCAATAGGAGACCTTGGGAAACTTTAAAGCTTTGAGATTTTGACGGTAGAGAAGTTCGACGAAAATGACGATAGGTTTGGAATTTTTATTGCAGCGCAAAGGGTTGCATCGAATGGTGTAAGGACTTTTAGGTTACACAAGCTTATTCCAGGCGACGAGGTTCTAAAACTGATTGGCGCAACTGACATAAATTTTGGTGAAAGACACTAAGTTTAGAAATTTTCAATATTTGTTCCAACATGTAGTAGCAACATATCTTCTTTATCCTTTCTAAAATGTCGGTTGTCTTTGTGACTATTAGGATGTTGTGTACAGAGCTCAATAGGAGAGTAACAATTAGAACTGGCCTTATATGTAGGTTCTTTTGATTTCTTTACTTCTAGTATTGTGAGATGTCTAGCTAGTATTTTGAGTAAAGTGTCTCTCTCCTTCTGAAGCTCTTGTCTGATCACATATTTCCAGAATGGTGTCTTTTCAAGGATTTCTTCAATTTATTCAAGTCTTGATGTTATATTTGGGGTTTTCATCATTCAAAAATCATATTGTCATTTTTTATCTACCCCCCAATTTAGTAGGTCAGGCGAAGTCTTGTAGACTTAGTCACTAAATTATTCATCAAAGTCTCACTTGGAAATAGAATTGAGATCAAATAATTCTGACGAGACAAGATAACAAATCTCCCGTTCAGGACAATCAAATGGATAAAAAAAACAAAGATCCCACCATCCAAGTTCAAGGTCTTATGTAAACAAGGTTGATATTCTAGGATTTTTCTTTTTCTGAGGATATTCATTTTCCCAATGTCCTGGATTTTGGCAATTATAGCAGACTATCCTTTTGTAGGGGGATATTTGTTTCCTTAAAAAATGAACTTTATGGATATGCTTGGGCTGATAGATCTTTGAATATTTCTTTTTATCATGTGCCCACCTATATTTTGAAGTATAATACTTTTTTTTTCTTGCAATAGCATTTGGAGGGTTGTGTGCACTAGTGTGTTCTGTTAAATGCACCATAACCCCATTCTGGGATTTCACCTACATCTCTACACAAAGAGGGAGTGAACATATGCTCAAAACATTTAAAATCTTTATTGGTCATATTTTCAAGACAATGTTCTTGAATTACAATTTTGACATTCCTATCTGTCATTGTCAAAGACATTCCCACAATGTTAATGTTCTTTTCCTTAAAATAATGTTATACTACATCAGTCAAAGCTCCTGGAAAACTATGAACATAATACTTGATATATGTTGTATTATTCAGTTTCCATGATTGTATTAATAATGTTAGCATATAACAATAATATTGTTTATGATAGGCTAGATTCCATAACCTTTGACTCATGAATAGAGAATCCAAATGCTCTTAATCAACCCCATCTTGAGATCCATAAAAATGGTTACTTAAAGCTTCTATGAGTTCCCTATTAGCAACTGAGAATTTATAATTTCATCTTTTACTTTTCCTTGCAACGATTTCCACCAATCCCATGCAAAGCTTTGAAATCGGATGTAATCAGGGTGGCTACATATTTAGGAGTCATTGTATCATCTGAAACTCTTCTTGCAATTTCCCAATTTCCAAGTAACTGGAAGGCATCCTTGAGCTCATCTATGGTTCGACACCCAATATTTATTATGGGATGGTCAAGCATTGAACTCACAACTTTGTTGAGTTCATTTATTCCAATGGTTGAAACATTGGCACCTCTTATCTGGAATGTAGAAGTATATGGGTCATGGAATTGAGTCATAAGAATATCACCATCCTTATCTAGTTAATCTTTGATAGATAACACCTGGAGGTATGCTTATTTATACGGTACCTTCAAAGCTTTTGGTCATTGTTTTGTAACAGAAACTTCGGCTTGGATAATATCAAAGGTATTTTGATTTTGAGCCTAGGATGATCCAAAATCCCATTGGGGTCTAGGATCTATAGCATCCATCATATCTAAGGACTTATTCCTTTTATCCCCTTTGTTTCCTCGAGGAATTTTAGAAATTCATTCCTTTGCAAAATTTTCCAATACTTCAACATTTGTGTTTGGTCGTTTAATAGATTTTTGGATGTTATGAATTTTTAAGAATGTGTTATCCAAAAATTCAAGTCTAGCATCAATTTTATCAGCCACCTCCTTTAGAGTTGTTGTATTTGTTAAAACATGAGACACAACATCTATTTTTCCATAAATATTTTTTATTTCCTCTTTGTGTTTTTTATTCCTTTATGATATTTAAAACATCGCTATGGAGATCGTCTATATTCATCCTCATGAGTTGAGATTGAAAAATTCCCTAATTCAATAATTTGCATTAATCACTTACAATTTCATTAAGGGAAGAATATTTTCAAGCTATATATTCTCATTTAGTACTCAGGTTTTCAAAATATTGTCTGAAACCTATAGTTGGTAAATTTCTTGTAGGAAGAAATGATTCTTCTACTGTGGGATATTTCTTTGTGCTACCACTACCTTATTTGGGAAAATAAAACATCATCAAGTCTACACTGGGTGCTTTCAATGATCTTCTTCCATGAACATTGTTTAATTTCTCCTAGCATGGAGGGAATTCTAATTATATTCCATAATGAACTATTCCTTTCATTTCTTCTTTTTGCTTAGGATGGGAAGATGAAGATTGTGCACTGTTATTTAGGATTTGTTCAAAGGATTTATATAATTCAGGAACTTTGAATGAGAGAGATCTTTGAGATATTTGAATCCAAATAGGATTTCTGATATTTTATTGTATCTTATTTTGTTGGATCATTTGATGTCTAAACCCATCATATTTGTCTTCCCAGGAAGTAGTATAAGATATACCTATCCAATCAAAAGTTATTGGATGGGAGTTCTTATAAGTGTAATTTTCCACCACATTGTGTAGGCGCAAGGTAGTTAGAACATTCTTTTGTAAAGGAGTCAAGGTATCATTGTTGAAGAGAACAATAACCATGTATTTAAGTTGGATTATGTGGGAATGGGAATTCATATCAAAGAATGTGGGTAGGATATAGGATTTAAGAACGTCATAAATATATGGATCATCTAATGCTACATGATACTTAGGGTAGACAGTAGAGAATGTAGGTCCATCAAACAAAGGAGCTTGGAATCCTCCAATAAGGGAATCACAAAACTTATTGTGATGAGTATCATTGACACAACATAAGGATGAAACAGAAAGGTATGGTTGAACTAGACGTGTGACCTAGGAGGACATTAATATGGTTTATTAGCATGATCATTCATTTTTAGAGGTTATTTAAGGGGTCATCCCCACTTGTATCATGGATTATTGTTGTTTTAGATCATTATGTGGACATATGTGATAGGGTTACCTCATATAAAAGAGGCTAACGCTCATTTAGATCAAACACAACTCACTCACTTGTGAGATCACTATTACTTTATGTCTATCTCTTCTTTTTTGCTATGGATGTCTTATGTGAAACTTTGGAGTGACTTGGATGGATGATTGTCTTTTTATGGTGAGTTCTTCATGAAATTAGGGTTTCCTTGTGATAGTGACTTGACTAGTAAGTATTTCTTGCAAGTTTAAGTGTTGTTTCTTGGTGTACTTTGGTTAATGCTCTATTACATAAGTAATAGTTGCATGTTATCGTTAAGTTGAAACCCTAAGGAAGGATTAAGAGATGTTATCCCCTTCCCTTGTTGTATTCACCCTGACCTTGTTGAAGCATTCAAGGTTTGTCTTAAGTGTTAGGAGTGGCTATCCCCTTAAGGTTTTCCTTGGCTAGGGTTTAGCTTTAGGGGTTAGAAATGGCTATCCTCCTAAGGTTTAAAACCCATTTTTCCATCTATTCTCTTTGTGATCAGAAAATCCTTAGACACCACTTATTCCTTTAAAATATACATATAGAATCTAACTTGATTCATAATAAATTCTTGATCTTATTGAGGTGATTTGCAGAAAAACGTTGTGCTTATTATCCAAAAATTCATAAAATAATGATTAATTTGAAGATTATTGAGATGAAACTGTAGAAAATAAAAGAACCCAAATTACATATATTGATGAAATAATTCACTTCATCTTCAAGTCCTATTAGATAGTATGTCTTTTCTTCATCATCTCAAAATACCAAATTACATTATAACATGGGCTTACAAAAAACCAATTTAATGGAATCTCTTTAATTTTGCTACTCAAAACAAGAAAATGAATTCACCATTGAATCCCTTGCAAAATTCTGAGAAATTTGAGTATAAATTCGACCAAATTATGAATTGGCTCAATTACATCTTCTTTACACACCAAACGATGCATTATGGCACTCACTAATGGCAGTTTGGACTACTACTTTTACAAATTACCTATGATCATAAAATATACCTCAAATTCATACTCCTCGTGAAAAATCATGAAAAATAAGTATCATTTTTTCTAGGTACAGTCATTATACCTCATGGCACAAATATCGAGACACACCATACTTGGCCTTTTCTTAGCACGTAAATATATGAATTCATATAGTACCTCCTCCTCAGGATCTATTCCATCTCGGAATCTGTGCCCTCAGTATGTGTGCATACATGGGAATTCGTGCCCATTAAATAGGGCACATGCCTAACTCCCCGTCTGCACTTTTTGGTTAGCATTTAAATATTGGTTAGGCAGGGTTGGTGACAAACCTGCACCTTTGGTGCATTGGTTAAGTTTGTTGGTATATATATAGAAAGTCGGGGGTGCAAACCACACCAACCATCAGTTTTCACATTGTATATTCGGTGGTTGGTGTAATATATGGCATATAGTTTTAAATTCCCCCGTAAATTTGGTATATGTGGATATATATATGCATCGACCCCACACAAATATTGGACATGGTTACATTGGATTCTAACAAAAGCATGGGTCAAGGGATTAGTACGTCAGCCCTTTTTTCTGCCACTTGAACCTTTAACAAAGGTTAAATACAAACTACACCACATATATGTTAAATCTCATGCAATGGCACGATGGTAAACGCCTTGGTTAAGGTCTTGGGAGGTAAAAGGTTCGATTCTTTGGACTCCCATATAATTTTACATAGCCTTAACCATTACTGGCCAATGGGAGGTCACCAGGTGGCCACCTCTCATTGGTCTATCCATGCCACATGTCAATCAATTATTAGTACACATGCATGTATGGATTCCAACACACTTGCCCAGTAAGAGTATGGTCATGCCAACACACATGCCCAGTTAGCGTACAGTCATGCCAATACACATTCCCAATCAGCGTATGGTCATGCCATGTTGCACCTTGGGGTGTGGCCATGTCATTTTTATATAGTTGTACATTCGTTCCACGTGTCACCCTTGCAGTGGTGACATGTGTCACCTTGACCCCTTTCACTTTGATTTTTGACCTAGTTGACTTGAATTTTTATTGACCGTATCTTTTGCATATGAACTTCGTTTGAGGTGATTTTTGCACCATTGGAAATCTATCACCGAGATCTATGCATTGATGGTGTTTTCGAGAGCATTTTAGATATTTTATTTTTGAGCTTTTATGGATCCTCCTGGATCACACCTTCCCACTAAAGAACTTTTCAACATCCAAAAGTATAGATATCCAACAACTCAGTGATGATAACTCTAACTCACTCTTCCATATTACTAAAATGCTCTTATCCAGTAACTTAGTGATAAAGCTTCTTCACTCTTCCATGTTGTTGAATATTCTAGAACTCAGTCTTCATCTTGGATCTTAGATCTTAGGTATTAGATTAGTGTACTTTTGTCTGCTTCTGAAATATGGCTCTGACTCTGGCCTCTGGCACTATCGCTAATAGAATATAGCTCTGGTTCTGGCTCATAGATTCCCTGACAACAAAAGTCTTGTTCATTGAATATCTGCAATACATGAATTGTGTATTCAACATCCACTCTCATCTCCTATTCTATCGAAGATAGTTTGTCTCGACCAATATGAAACCAAGTCGAATGTTGATCTATGACTTTCCCTTGTGGACTCTATGTCCATGTACTATTAATGCATCTGTAGGAGTCTCTGAATGAATTACATGTTCATTTCTTCTCTCCTCCCATGAAAAAAATTCCAAACATATTATTTGTATACATTTGTATTGCCTAGACTGCTTTTGTTCAAGGTATACATCTACACAAACATGACATAATATTTTGAAGATGCTTATAGCATGCATCTATATGCCTCTTAAAAGAGGATTATTTCTCCTTTACAAACTCTAGAAAGTTTTACATTACTTCAATGTTCTTTCCGCTTCTGATCTACATGTTCCAACTATTTGCATCCTTATGTTCCTTCACCTTTGGTACTTCAGAATCATGAATATTAACTTCGACAATTTGATCCATGTGTAGCCTTTTAGCTGATGACAAGATAAGACAATTTCCTATACTATTATCGAAAGGCTTAGAAATCTTTATAAGATCCCTCTCACTCTAAAACAAAGTGTCTATATAGAAACCATTTTTGCCAGATTCCTCTCACTTGTATGTAAGGTGGCTATATAGAAATATTTTTTACGAGATTCCTCTCTCTTAACATCATATAAGGTGGCAATATAGAAACTCTCTTACAAAATTCCTCTCAATATTATTAACATATAAGGTGGCAATATAGAAATCTTACAAAATTCCTCTCACTCTTATAATCCACAATGAGTGGCTTACAAGCCTTCTAATAGACTTTAGGAGAGTATCTACATATGCATATCAGCTTACATTTACAAATATACATATTTACAATGAAATCTTTTCTGATGGATGGTTTATTCATGGACTCATCCTCCCTTTAGTATTGGAAGGGTTTTAACAGCTTCTTATCTCTGACAACACCTACAAAATTAATGTTGAATATGACATTGAATCTGATGCAGAATCTGATGTTGAATCCAAGAAACCATTAGACCAAATTATAGGTCTTCCCAGTAACCTATATAACCTCTCCTTACAAACACCAAGCACTTTTTTTGTTTCTAGAGTAGCTTCTCTTGAATACACAAGTACCTGGCGATTCTAGAATGTGACAGCATAGCCTTCATATTCAAAACCCACAAATGAGAGTAGGTTTATCTTCAAGTCTGGAACATATAACATATGTTTTATTCCCAGAAATCCTCTTGACTCGAGCTAGAATCTCACATATCCATACCCTTTTATCGCTTGTATAGTGTTAGTTCCAGATCCTACATAGTAACCTGTGTCGAACCCTGAGAAATTAAGAAATATTGATCTCATCCCATTCATGTGGAAATATGATCCACTATCCATGAACCATTCCTCGATGTCTTAATATAGCTTTACCAAGACCAGCCATTAGGAAGTATTCTTTCTCAAATATTTTAGTAAGACCATTAACTTCATCCAAAATTATTGCTTGTCTTCTTGCAAGTTCCTTTACATCTTTCAAGTTATTCATTGGACATAAGTGTGGGTAAAGTGTCCAACACTTCACGATCTGATGTCCACTCTTACCACAATAAGAGCAGAGTGTTTTGTTCCCATCTCGGAACCACTATTCCTTCTTGTCATTCCATATTTTCCTTTGCTTTGAGAAATGATATTTATCTTTATCCTTCATCTTGGAGGGATTTTCTTGCACAGACTGTCTTATTTGACATTTCTCTGTATCATGGTTACTAGTTCCACAAGAAGCACATGGATACATAGACCATTTTACAGTCTTATCAGTGGAAAATGTCTTCATTTCCCCTTTATCCTGCACATCTTTCTCTGGAGATGTCTTACACATGTTACCTTTCTCTGGACTTGAAGGTAAGGATAATTGTTTATGAAGGACCTATTCATCTAAAGTTCCCCTTGCTTTAGTTGTCCTCGAGCATTCTCTATCTTGACGGGAAAAAGAATAATATGAGGACTCATTTCTCTCGATCATGTCTTTTGAAAGAGGTAGTCCCTTTTGCATCGGAGACTTTACATCCTCCACTTGTCAATATTCATGGATTAATGTTGATGGTGCCAATACCTTATCCTTGGTCTGCAACTTTCTTTCCAATTCATGAAAAGTACCCTTATGGAATTCCTCATGACATATCAGTCAATTTTGCAGCTTCTTCTTCTCTTCCACAAGAGCTTGAAACTGCATCCTTAAATCAGAATTCTTCTTCTTGATATGTCGATTAATATTCTTTTGTAGCCTTAACTCCATGATAGATTTACTCATTTTTTCCTCTTGATAAGAGTCTTCAATATCTTCGCCAACTTAAGTCTTGGATCTCATCACATCAACAACTTGTAAATTCACATCAAAACTAGTTTCGATACCACTTGATCTGAAAATCCTTAGACACCACTTATTCCTTTAAAATATACATATAACATCTAACTTGATTCAAAATAAATTATTGATCGTATTAAGGTGATTTGCAGAAAAATGATGTTGTGCTTCTTATCCAAAAACTCATAAATTGACAATTAATTTGCAGATTATTGAGATGACACAATAGAAAATAAAAGAACTCAAATTACATATATTGATGACATAATTCACTTCATCTTGAAGTCCTCTTAGATAGTATGATTATTCTTCATCATCTCAAAATACCAAATTACATTACAACATGGGCTTACAAAATGCCAATTTAATGGACTCTCTTTAATTCCCCTACTTAGAAAAAGAAAATGAGTTCACCATTGAATCTATTGTGAAATTCTAAAAAATTTGAGTATAAATTCGACCAAATTTCTGGTTCAATTACACCCTCTTTACACGTCAAATGATGCACTATGGAGCTCATTAATGGCACTCTGGACTAAGGCTTTTATAAATGACCTCTGATCATAAAAATCATGAAAAATGAGTATAAATTTGACTAGGTACAGTAATTATACCTCATGGCAAGCATATTGAGACAAACCATACTTGGAATTTTCTTAGAAAGTAAATATATGAATCCATATAGTACCTCCTTAGAATGTGTGCCATCTCAGTATCTGCACCCTCGATCTATGTGTAGACATGGGAATTCGTGCCCATTAAAAAGGGTGCGGGCCTAACTCTTCATCCACATTTTGTGGTTAGAATTTAAATATTGGTTAGGTGGGGTTTGTAACAAACCCGCACTTTTGGTGCATTGGTTAAGTATGTTGGTATATATATAACAAATTGGGGGTTTGAGCCCCACCGACCATTAGTTCTCATGTTGTATATTCGGTGGTTGGTGTAATATATGGCATATAGTTTTAAATGCCCCTGCAACTTTAGTATATGTCGATAGGTAATATATATGTATTGGCCTCGTGTGAATCTTGGACATGGATACATTGGATTCTAACAAAAAAATGGGCTGAGAGCTTAGGCCCTCGCCCCTTTTTTCCTCCATTTGAACCTTTAACAAAGGTTAAATACAAACTACACCACATATATGTTAAGTCTCATGCGATGGAACGATGGTAAAGGCCTTGGGTAAGGTCTCGGGAGGTTACGAGTTTGATTCTCTGGACTCCCATATAATTTTATATAACCTTAACCATTAGTGGCCAATGGGAAGTCACCACGTGGAGGCCTCTCATTGGTATATCCATGCCACGTGTCAACCAAATATTAGTCCACATGTATGTATGATGCCAACACGCCTACCCATTCAGTGTATGGTCATGCCACGTGGCACCTTGGGGTGTGGCCACGTCATTGTCGTACGGTTGTATCGTCGTGCCACATGTCACCCTTGCAGTGGTGACACATGTCACCTTGACCCCTTTGACTTTGAATTTTGACCTAGTTGAATTGAACTTTGATTGGCCATATCTTTTCCATATGGCTTAATTCTAAGATATAATTGTTATTTTTTGGGGGTTGATTTCTTGCTTCTGTTGAAAAATATGCTTTGTTGATATACACTTGTTCACTACTGCAATTTTACAACAACAATCAGTTTTACTGCATAGCTATCATCTAGAAGTGATTGGTAGTTGATTTGACTTGGTAATTTACTATTATATGTATTGGAATACTTATTGTTTCACACATCAACCAATTACCTTGTATAACTAATCCCAACCTTTCTAATTTCCTAGACCTAGCCTATCTCATTGAGTGACCAAGATAGGGGGGCATAGACTTGTCCTCAACTTGATATAGGATCCCTTGAGGTCACAAGGGAAGCCTCCCTTGCGTTGGATATCTTTCCATCACTAAAATGAGGGAAGTGTTTACTAAGGTGACAGTGGTAGGCATTCATAATGTATTACACTTCATTATTATTTGTGAGAGGTTTTACACAAGTACAAATCTTATGATAACATCTTGGTGCATTGTCGGGGATAATTGAGTCATTCTTCCTACGACATCATTTTTGTAAGCTTTCCCCAAAGCCTTATTCTACAAGCTTTCCTGGAAACTCCACTAAGGTATCCCTTCATCCTACAAACATTTTGATGGCCTTGTCTAAAAGGCTCATTTAGTGACTCCACACGTAAATAAAGGTGTCATCCTATTTATGATCTTTGCACATTATCAAGTGATTGAATCATGGAACATTGGGATTTTCATAAAATGTATCCTTCTATTGATTTTGAAAACCTTCCTAGATACCCAAATAAAGTTAATGTAAAATGGTCGGAAAATTATCCAAAATACAAGGGTGATCGATCTTTGGTCGGTACTCATGTTGTAAAGTTCTTGAAATACATATGGGTAGTAAAAGTGGTACATGAAGATATACTAATAAAATTATTATATGTTCTTGTTCTCTAAAATGTCGAGATTGGTTCAAATATTGTTGCAAACCAAAGAATATATCTTCTCTCACATATCTCATTAACAAGTTTCATGAGCATTGGAGTCCAAGGCTTCAGACATATGAAGACACCCTTGAGGAGCTTGCGATATCCCTTAAAAAGGAAGGATTCTTATTTGACTTTATTATAGAATACCTTAAGGAAGCACATCATGCTCAAGACCAGGGCCATGAACAAGAACTTGAATTGGAGACTCATGAAGAGGAGCAAGGACCACTTCACAATTCCACTAAAGACAATGAAGAATTGATTGATGAAAGAGAGGTTGGAAAATATATTCACGCAAAAAGTTACAAAGAACATGAAGTAGAAGATAAGTTTCCTTATGAGTCTGTTAAAGAAGAACACTTTGATGAAGCACATCACCTTGAAAACCCAATCCAAGAAGACAGACCTCATGAAGACAAGAAATTGGTATTTGTTCATCCATTTGATGAAGACGAAGTCACCCAAGCTTATGTATCTCCTTCACATGAATACAAGAATGAGGTAAGTTGTACTCTTCTCCAAGTCTTTGATTCCTATGACGCATCTTTTCATAACTTGGAAAAATGAAGAATTCTTGGAAGAACCATTCGATGTAGTAGATTTTTCATCTAATAAAGAACATAATGATTGTATTGATGACTTTATATGCATTAGAGGACATAGATGGCATAAGAATTTCTTTCATTTTGATGGAGATCTCATTTACGATGGCAATAATGGCTCTAGAATCAAGATTGCAAGTTTGTCGCCTCTAGAATATGCATATATGAGCGTTGTTGATTTGATTTCTTGGTGACATGAAGATAAGGTGTTCACAAATTCATTTCAACCATCTAGGAATGATCCATTGCATCATTCTCATGATGACTTCCAACCATTTCCTAGAAGGATTGATACATATTCTTTTGAGCACTTGGATTTATTCTATGAAGAAAAAAAATTACGACCTTTGTACTCATATTTCAGTGAACATTCTTATGAGGGCAACAATCTAACAGTGAATATTCCCATCCTTGTTTTTACTCCTCTTTTTATTTCAGAACATACAACTAGGAATTATCTTTTTGATGATGACTTATCTATGGGGTAGAGTCTTATCTATGGGCAGAGTCAACCTATGGTTTGTTGTAAGAATTTTAATTTTCAATCATACATAGAAGATCAACAAGCCCTATGTTGGGAGAAAAAACAATTCTTGACATCTATGCCCATGTCCCAGTATTCGTCCATTTCCTCTTGGGGTAATCATTGTATGTTCTTTAGATTTCTTATGATCCCATCTCAAACCTCATAGATAAATGAAAGCAAAGATAGTCATTCTTTGAAGCCTTTGGTTCATCCTCATGAGCCCATTTCTTATCGCAACCTTGGTCAAATATGGGTAGAGGAGGCTTGTGGGGACACATTTTTGCATGATTTTGTCCCTCCTCCCCACCCCCATGAGTTTAATTTCATTCTTGTCTTTGTTATGATTATTATCCCAACTCATGGTTATTTGTTTCTTGATATATTTTTGTTTTGGTTCATAACTAAGTACAAAGGTATGTTTTTTTACTTAGATGGAATGTTAGGATGAATTCAATGGTTCTATGGATATACCTAGTTTCTCTATTGTCACGTAAAGTAAGGTAGGTAGGCTAGATAGGTCATATTGTGTGCTTGTGTTATTGCATTATTTATTTATATTGTTCAATGCTACATTATTCATTCATATTAGCTTAGTGTTTATATTATGAAAATAAAAAATGATATATTTACGAAAATAAAAATAAATTTAAAAATTATTTTCCACATGGTTTTATAATTTCATAAACCATGGCGGATAACATACCTCTACCTTGTAGTAATAATGTGTGCATGTTAAAATGTAGCAGGATGTTTTAGAGTGATGCAGGTTGCAGGTCTTGGGATACCATATATGTTGAGGTTCTCATGCGCTCTACGATGAACACATGTCCCCATGTTGGAGCCAGATATTACCCCATGTCACATAGGGGTAACTAGACAAGATCATGTCTCATGAACCCCAATGGAGACAATGATCCCAATAATTGATGATGATCAACATATCCACAGAGAGCAGCCCAGCAGCCCCCTCAAATGCCTCTTCATCGCCAACATTGCTCATCACACTTAATCAGCAAGTCTCATTGGGAGATGGTAGCCCAATACATTATGAGGTACATTAGTTATTGTTTCATATAAAGTGTCATATTCAATATTGTTGGGCTCCAATATACTTATGTAAATTAGAGTGTATTTGATTGTCAATCTAGTGTTTGTAAGACTTAGAGACACATCAAAAATGTATGGACTTAGAGATAAATTCAGTTCTTTAAATGGGAATAATTCAAAAGCTAATCTAAGTGTTGAGTATGAAATAAATGCTAAGCTTCTTTACAGAAGGTGTATTCATAGATCTCTTACCATTAATCAGCAAGCTAAAGTAAAAGAATTCAACCAATATTAAGCATTCAAATCGGTAAGCATTCAAACTAGTTTAGAGGCTTGTAAATGTCAGAAAGACTAAACCCTTTTACAAGAGATGCATTATTTGCTTTCCCACATTCATCAGCAACATAAATAATTTTGGAATCGAGTAAAACAAAGCAGCATTACCTACAGCAAAATGTAAACTGAACTAAATCTCATACCAAAATTTACTTGAAAAGAATGAAAAAGGAGAAGTGTACTAGCTTGGCAAAGGGGGCCCTCCAATGCTTCACTTGTACACCTAAAGTTGTCTCAATTAATAAGGGACTTCCAGTAGCATTCACATAATCATATCATAAACATAATCAAGAACAAAACACCAAACTGATCTCAAGACTGAAAATTCAGAGTTTTCTTCATTAACCTAAGATATCATACTAGTCCATGTCTTGAAGTATTTATACAAGAAGTTTGAAACTGAAAATGCTAAGAAGTATCCTAATATTATTATAATATCCATAACATATTCTAGGAAGGTTGAATACCGCCTTCGGATCCATAAAATATGCACAAATCCCAAGAAAATCTAAAACTACCCATGATTTTATGCTAAAACATGGTATTTTTTGCTAAAGTGGCCCTATTTGACCAGCGTTGACTGGGCACCTGGAAAGCTCAGATCTAGAACCTAATAGATATTCATCCATCCTTGTACACCAAGGATCATGACACATGTCTCTGATTTCCCTCAGTTTTCCTGAAAGTACACGAACCTTGGAGCAATTACAGGATTTAGTCAAATCCTGTAATTTCTAATAAATTTTTAATTTTAATGCTAAGAATTCAAAAATCCAATTCTTAAGCTAAGGAATGATAAATTTACCTTGCATAGGTTGTTTTATGGAAAATATGGAATAAAATGAAAGCAAAATGGATGGCTTTGGAGACAAAAGTATGATTTGTGAAGTGAAAATAAGCATAAAATGGTACCCAACAAATACATTGGGAATTTGAGTAATGATCATAGGTTGAAGTTGGATGAATGAATCATGAGCTCGGAAATTATGCTTATTTCCTTGTTTCACCTTGGTTTACATCCTAGGCATCTTATTCCCATGTTGTCACTCTTGGGGAAGGGGGTACTACTGATGGTTCCTTGAAATGGGTAGTGTACCATTCTGAATAATACTTACCACTTTTCCACTCTTGATCCTTTTGTTATCACACAAGTTGTAGGTTGGGGAAATCCTGACCCAACCACCAATTGGAAACAACTAGGATGGAACCTACCCACTTTCACCTTAGGCAAGTGTCCCTGTCATTTTAGAGGTGAGGTAGTCACCTCAAGGGGGGAATATCGATGACCCTCAGGGGAAAGAGATGGAAAAAGATGAAGATGAAGAGGATGTCCCTAAATTTCAATTCTAAGTGGTATGAAGATCTTGGGAAGGTCCAAGGGTTTTCAAATGTGTTGAGTGACCTGCAAATAGTGAAGTGTCTTCCCGAGACACAAGAAAACCAAGTATATGATACAATATAATCAATTGGAAAATCAAGTTAATCTTGTTGTCCCTAATAGAAGTTGTTAGTAAAAATATGTATCAGAAATGAAATGGCACAATAATCTGCTAAACAAGTGCTAGAAATCAAGTGAAAGATGCAAGAGATAGACTAGCTAAGCACTAGTGAAACTCAAGATTTAAAGACCAAGATACTAGCATGAAGGATAAGGTTGTTGTAAACACTTTCTATAGAAATATATATTATCCTTATGTATGTAAAAATCAAATTATTACAGAAATAAAATCCACTAAAACTCCTCCAAACATTGCCAAAAAGTGCGCTAGACCAAGTAGTATAAGTGTGCAAACTTTAGGCAAATTTCAACGGTTGATTAGAGATTTATTGAAGCAATTAGATTAGGGTTTATGTAGCCCTAATGGATGAATATGTATGTTTGTAACAACAAAAAGAACTACCCCTTTATATGGGATGCCCTAATGGTTGGAAGGTTATCTAAGTATAAGGAACACAACCCAAGTTGCAAAAAGTTAATACGACAAGAAATCATGTTTCCCAATGCAATATTTTGTTTCTCCAATGTTAGAATATTTAGATTAGTTCCTTTAAAATTGGGTGGATGGGGTATTTAAATCACAACTTATACCAACAAAAACCCTAGGGGTGTAAACCCTCTTACTCCCTAGGGTATTCCAACCAAAATTAGGGTAAATCTAGGAGGGTATACCCACTTGTATTCCTCCTAGCGACCCTTGCAAAAAATAAAGACTTAAAATCTTAACAAAGAGATGAAGCAATGATAGAGGGTGTATCTACCATACTCCTCCCTAGGGTTTCCACCAACAATAACCAATGTAATCAAGAAATAAATAGCATATGCATAGTTTTCCTTACCTAATCCAAGAAAATGAGATATCAAACCCTAGTTACCATGCAACATTCATCCAAGAGTAAAGAAAACAAGTCTTTAGGGGGGTGTGCATCACTCCTCCTCATACATTCACCAAGATACATTCATCAAAATACATTTCACAAGAGAGAAACACCAAAATCACCAAGAGTAGTAAAAATTTCAGCCCAATACTTCTCACAATGGGAGAGTTATGTTATGAAATGAGATCTTATGATCTATATTTATCCAAAATGTATTAAAAATAGTTTTTCCACATAATTTTAGTGTAAACCACAATACTATGCGTCAAAACCCCTAAACTTTCCCCTTTTACAAAATAATATTAAACAATTTACTTTTACACAAAAAGAAACCCTAATTCAAAGTGACGCCACCCCTTTAGGGGACGTTTTGACACTAGGAGCAAGTCGTTGGTGTAGGAGGAGTGTAGTTAGTCTTCCCAAAGCCACATGTCAAGCATCCAAGTCACTTCCTTCATGGTCAAAGCCGCATTCTCCTCAAAATTTCCATGTTTCAGCTCACCACCAAACCCTAGCCCTTCTAGATGACATCATGTCTGCAAGGGTGACGTTTTTCCTCTCCTAGGAAAACAATTTGTCATGTGAGGGATAAGTTGTTTCATCCACCATGTCTTCTAGGCCTATGAAGTTTCATCTCTCTCATCTGGCATGCGGGCCCTTGGAATCCAACCTATGGGATTCAAGCCCCACGGAATCCCAACCTAGGCTTGTTCCTCCAAAATTGTCCACCAACTAGGTCATGCAAATACAAATAAGCATGCCCTCCAAGGATCTCAAGTCAAAATACCATGATAAGTAAATCAAGTCAATAAATGATCCATCTAATCATGTGCATCAAATATTACCATGTCAAACAAGTAAGTGCTCAAAGACATTATGTGACCTGCCAAGCTTGGATATGGGAGGGTTGACTAGTTGTCATATTGGGTAGATCTTGCCCTAGGACAAGGAGTGTTTCCAAGAGATCCCTCTCTAATCCATGTAAAGTGGATGAAATGGTTAAGGTTTAAGACTCAATGGGCATGGGTTTCATGACATACAAGGGGTTGTATTATCTCACTCATGGGTGACTTTGTAGAGGATGTGTGGCACCTTCATTTGCAATGGACTTTTTCCAAGCCCATTTTCTTTCCATTCATTGTTTCTTTCATAATTTAGGGACAATTTGAA
>ML844604.1:0-37640 GCA_009831015.1 Picea engelmannii | reverse complement strand
GACTTTTACTTTATTTTATTATTCCTTGATTAAATCACTTAATTAATTAATTAACCATTTTACCTCTAAAAAGTGATTTATCCATCCTTATGGCTTCTCCGACCACTAAAAGTCATTTCTCATCATTTTATCTTGTAATGCTCTTCCTCCCGATTCCGATGAGCTATTACACTAAGAGGTTTCTACAAGTAATATGCCCATTATGACCTTCTTACTGAATTTAATTAAGATATGACCCATAATAACTCAAAATTACGGAAATCGTCGGAATGCAACGGAACCAAAGCCAAGTTGTGTGGAATGGATCTTGATGATGAACAATGCAAGTCGAGCCCAATAAAACCCCTCAATATCTCTCGAACTCTCTGTCACCCCTATCTGGCTACTCTAGTAGGAATAACACTCTGTAATGTAATAATGTCCAAAAATGGGGACATTACAATACCTGTTAAGCGATAGGGAATTGCATAAACAAATGAATAGTCATCTCCAAGTCCAATCTGCATAAGGAGCATAAGCTCGGTCCAAATCAACCACAACTAGCCCTACATCCCAAGTAAGATTTTTTTCTTCCATTAACAACCAAAAGAGAACTCTCATTTTTCTAGGGCTTGTCGCTTCTAGATCGTCGATCGTCGCCACTTTTTCCCACCTTCGAGGAACCCTCTATCAACGCAAATTACCCCAACTTCACCATATAGGAACCAATTTTGACATTTGTAAGACAACACAAAGCATCGACTTCATCCTCCTCCAGGCTGAAGAAATTTGATTTTAGGACGCCTATACACTTATTGCATTCCTCCTCCAAGCTTCCTTCGAGGTTCGATTCAGCCGCTAATTTCCAAATAGATCACCTTGAGATATCAATCCCCTGTAATAGTGCATCCCTTAATGAATAAACTCCCAAATTATGGAGTCTTCCCACCAGCTCCTCAGAGAGCTTGAAATCTCCATCTGAGCCTTCCCAAGGGTTTTCCCTAACTCATCTACTCCTTTCATCACCAACTCCCCATACCATCCAAGATCCTATCAAAGGAAAAGCGTCATCCATCGCTTTTCACCCTATATAACTAATAGGAACTACTTTCCTGGGCATTCGAAACCATTCCTCAATGGAATTTCCAACCATATATTTAGAAATCGTAACTCTTCCCCACAACATCCTATTGTTGATGAATCTACACAGACTTTTTGCAGCTAGAGCTTTACTAAACCATAGAATATTCTGGATGCCCCACCCTCCAATCTCCTCTGGCATGGCTAACCGAGATCACTTAACAAGAGGGATACCTTCAACCAGATTTTTTCCTAACCACAAGAATCGAAAGCAGGGTTTGTGAATCTTTGACAGGATATCTTTCTAACTCTTTGCAATAGTATCCCAATAAACCGGAATGTTGCACAGAACTGGGTTCATAAGGACTAGTTGACCACCAAGCGAGAGAAAGTGGTTCACCCACAGATCAATTCGAACCAAACTTTTTTTAAATAACCAGTGCCAATCATCATATCCCTAAGAATTTGGCTTAAGTTCAAAGCCCAAATATTTAATTCCAACATCAATATTTGATAATGCAGAGGGAAGTATATTTTTAGTTGATCTCATGCATCAGCTCCAAAAGCATTGGATCTAATTGATGATTTTCCCATGTTTATCTCCATTCATGTTGCCGAGCAGAATAAAAATCCAAAATGTCTTTAATAACATGAAATTATTTAATATTACCTGCACCAAAGAGCATAAAGTCATCGACAAAAAGCAAATGAGAAATGAACTTTGACTCTATAATCTTCAGCCCTTTTAGGAGACCTTGGCTTCTTGCCTCGTGAATAATCATGCTTAGTCCCTCCACAAACAGAAAGAGAAAGGGGTGAAGAGGGCATCCTTGACAAAGGCCTCTAGATGAGTGAAAGAATTTGGAGGGGGAACCATTTATAAGGACAACGAAGGATGCAAACTCAATGCATCACATAATCTAGTTTCAATTTTTAACACTGGACGAGATTTTATGCACTTTGATTGAGCACAAGGCTTCCTAGGATAAAACACAATGTCATGGATTTTCCTCTTAAACAGAAATTCAAACTAATCCTCTAAGATAATGTCGCTTAGGATAGTCTTGAGCCTATTTGCTATGACTTTGGAAATTAATTTGTAGATGAATTTGCAACAAGATATAGGGCAAAAATCTTCAAAGGAAATCGACTCTGATTTCTTCAAAATAAGAGCTAGGAAACTTTTATTTAGAGATCCCAAAACCTTTCCAGAATATGGAGATTCATGCACCACTTTAAGCAGATCCCCCCTTTAATGAGTCATAAAACCAAAGAAAAAATTCAATTGTCAGACCATGCAGACCCAAAATTTTGGAGTTCTAAAAGGCTGAGAGAGTGTTAAAATTTTTAGTCTTTGAGATAACCTCTTGCAGTGCCTCATTCATCTCATCAATAATTTTTCGAGGAAACAATCCACCACTTTTAGAATGTCTACAATAGAAGACCTAGTTTTTTCCTTAAATAAGGTGCTAAAATAGTCCATCCCTGCCTCCGCCAAGTCCTCATGAGTAGAAACTAAATCCCCATTTCGATCTTTTATTTCCCCATCTGTATTTTGATTATTTCAATGTTGAGTGTACCTATAAAATATTTTTGTGTTATTATCTCCTTATTTCATCCAAATTGCCCTACTTTTAAGCCTCCACCTAGCTTCCTCCAAAAGCAACAAGTCTTGTTTCCTTTTTAAAAGCTCCCCCAACACAGACTCTTATTCTTAGGTCAAAGACCCTGTCGTCTTTTCCACCAGTAGGACCTCTAAATCCTCCTCAATTTCCTTAAGGCGAACTTGGGAACCAGCATAAAAGGATCTTGCCCATTTTTTGGACAAGTTAATATTTTATATATTTTTTGCACACCAACTCATGAAAGATGAGTCATCATCATGAGATAAATGCACCGACACTTCTACAACCAAAGATCGATAATCATCTTCTTGCATCCATTTATCATTGAATTTCAATGGGAATGACTGTGCCTTACCTTGCTTGACTAATTTCAGGAAAATTGGCATATGGTCTGAAAGTGCTTCTGCTGACACCCAAGACAAAATATTCCAAGACTTTAAAAGCACATCTTCTTAAATGAGAAATATATCCAGCCGCGTTGCCACCATATCCTTCCCTTTGCGACAATTCCTCCAAGTTTAAGAAATCGTTTGGGGTTCCACATCAACCAAGGAATTCATGGTTATCCAATTAGAGAAAAAAACTTCTTGTGAATCTTTCCGCGCATGTTCGCCCCACACTTCCCGACTGGACAAGGTAAAGTTTAAGTCATCCCTCGAGATGACATTAGAGCCCTCTAATAACCTTGAAGATCACAAACATTCCCAGAAAGGAATACAGTCCGAGTATGGACCATAAATATTAATCACCTTGAAAAATGACAAAAGGGTTTTATCCTCTAGCTCCACCGCCAACTCCAAGGAAATCACTGAAAAAAGAAACTTTCCTAAACCACAGGCTCCAAGCAATGAGAAGACCCCCCAATAGGCCTACCAAGTCCAAAGAATAGAATGATCATCCCTTTAACCAAGTCCTAAAGGCCTCTTCTGCGTTTTCCTCATAACACATAGACTCTTGAATTAAAATGACATCCAAACTCTACAAGGGCACAAGCCATTTGAGGGCTAAGATTTTGTGGGCACCCCCAATCCCATGGATATTGTAGGATAGCAAGATCATTGGGTAACCTTAGCCTAGGCCATCCCCGCTCTAAGGACCGACACAATTTTTTATTGACCATCCTTGATTTCCTTCTTCCTTTGTAAATGTACCTTAGACTAAAAGGACTTCCTTCCAACTTGCCCTCCTGGAGCCTTGTCAAAAGCCAAACCCCCCCTAACTCTCCTACAATTCCTAGCTTAACTTTTGACTGAAGGAGGTAGCTTGATTTTATTGATGACTTGGAAAAATCATTGGTTGATGAGTCATTATAGGAGGGAAGAGACGATTCCAGACAAGGATCCACCCCTAAAGGCCTACCTTCACAAAACAAAGTGGACAATTGTACCTATGCACATGAATGGATTGGGACCTTCTCAGAGGAAGTAATATTCTCTACTTCATATGATTGGAGGGTTCGGGGCCTGAAAGACGTCGACCCTTTAACATAGAAATCACATGCAGGACTGACATGACTAGTAACCTCATCTTTAGAATTTTTTGAAAAGGAAAGAGTTGGGATAAGAACCTTATCAATCGACCCAATTTGAGCATCCTTTTGAGGAAGAAAACCCTAACATATCGCTCCTCCTTGGCTTTGAATTGCTTCTACAATCCTCTCGATTAGTCCTTATCACTTCATTGCGCAAATTTTCCTCTGGAACCTTCGTTTTCCAAATCTTTCTAAACAACGAGAACTGGGAAGGATGTCTTCGACACTGAGTCTGTAAGTGGACGACCTCATGGAAACCATAACATCGAAATGGCACCTTCCAATAATAGATACATTGGTTCCAGGAAAAACCGTCCCATACCATCTCAATCTTGTCCAATAAACCATCCTGCAAATCCTCTTCGACTTGGATCCATGTCCATCTTCTATCCAACTTTGTTTCCCAATACAACTCAAAACTGCAGAACTTACCAAATTTGTTACCGATTTCCTTCAGCACCTCCTTGTGCCAAAAAACTAGAGAAAGGTTTGGAAAGATTGACCAAACCTTTGTCGGAGCCAACGGGTCACACAAAGGATCACTTGAAACTCTTGATCGCTCTCAGGGAAAGAGGAAGCAATATGTTGATCATAGTTATGACTTTGATATTTAGGAACAAGAAAAGAGACTATATCTTCTTGAGAGTGTTCTTGGGTATGTTCATAACTACTATCTCGCCCAAATTCATCATCGGTAAATTCATTTTCCCCTTCACTGTTATAAGAGAAATGTTCTATTTGAAATTCTTCATTACAACAATGTTCAAAAAGAAGCTCAGTTGAATAGATATGCTACAATGATAGTGAAAGCATTCATGGAAATATTTCAAAGAAGAAATATTGGCAGAAAGGAGACCTCTAAACTATTTTCGAGCATCATTCTCCAAAGACATCATGAAAAGCTCCATTAATACAGCGTCATGAACAATGCCCAATTGATTCATACAATCATGAAAATCTTGTAAATCTTGTGCAGGGATATCATCATCATCTTCTCGAAACTGAGGAAGGCATTTACCCCATATTTCAATATAAGGCATATTATTTGGAAATCCATATATAAGAAAAATCAAGAACAGGATCTGCAAAGCCAAAGGCATGCTAGTTGAATGCAAAGTATAATACGTTGGCATGTGATATACTTCCTTTGTAAAATATGGATGTGATAAAGCATTTTCAACAATGAATTCAAATATCATGTTGTTCCTTAATTTTTTTTGGGCCAACAAAATGTGTCTCTTTCTCGGAATCGTATTCTGAAAAATCTGCAAGCCCTTCCACCTTAACTACCACAGTCAATGTGTCATTCTGCAGAAAACCACTTATGGGATTGTAGATTTCACAGAGGGAAATAATTGAGAAAAACTCCTACTCCATACCCTTCACCAAAAAGTTCCCTTGTATCCTCCACTTAAAAGTGATCCAATGTTTATTATGATCATATAGTCATAAAGAAAACTGAATGAACAATGTGCTATTTCATCCCAGAAAACACAAGAGAGAACTATATATGGATAATCAGATTATCACTGTTCTCTATTTAAATAATTGTGTTTAAGCTCTCTTTATTCTGTTATGTCCTTTAAATTTTCCAGTTGGACCATTCTTCAAAGGTTCACGAAACCCTAATTCTTACAACAAAACTCAACACTCCATCCATCAACAGATGTGAGTGATTTGGAATTCAAAGTGCGAGATATTCGATCCTCTCATTTACGTCTGAAATATCCAAAGGCTTTAACATTCTTTTGATCAACAGTCTACAATTAATTCAGACCCAAACGTACACTCGTTTTTACGTTGTCTTCCGCGTCTGAAGGGTCCCATCCTTCATACTTTGTACGTCGTGCCAGAAATGGCTAAAGATCTGAAGGCATTTCACTGACCGATGAGCAGACCAAGAAAAATATGGTATCCTCTGTCTAACAGTGTGTCAAATATTTCAAATATTTCAGTAGCTAGATCCATCACGAGATCAAACCAGTCCCCATAATTTAGTTCGAATGTTTTAGTTTTTTTCCTATCCGCGCGGCTTGATCCATGACATGAAACTTTGTTATGTAACTGCGATTTACATTGAAGATCCAGGAATCCATCGGGAAGTTCCAATAGCCAAATTCATTGACATATATAATGCATTTTGGGTTCAAACATGCATCTGCTTTAGCTTTGACAAATGCCTCCGAAAAATCTAAGGTCCAAAACTTCTTTTGATGGACGACTTGTAATGATTTTGGGCCCAGAAGTGCACATATTTTAACATCACTTCGACGTCTGAAAAGGTCCCATCCTCTTATCTCTACAAAAAGTATGACAGACTCATTAAATAATAATGAATCACTTTGCAAAATAATCATTTATTTTATATCTTTGTGGCCTGGTTTAATATCAAGACATCACATATTAATACTAGTATAATATATAATTCACATATATATATTTAGTATACACATATCAAGAGTGTATATATACTATATAAATACACAAATACCATATTTAATTTAAAATCATGTGTGTGTAATAAATAATAATGAAATATGTCTATTATTATTAAAAGTAATAATTTCAATTTTGCATTCAGATGTCATTAACATATGTCGAGATGAGTAAAATTGCTAAATAGAATGCTATTTTAAAATATCTCAATTTGACTTGGTATTAGGTCTTGGCTAGGTGTTAATTAGAGGCTTTAGGTTCATGATCAAAACACGATAAGATTTGTGGCATTTGGTTTATGATGACCATGAATACGATAACTTTGACTTGGGTAAAATGCATGGGCTACAGTTTTGATTGGGTCTAGATAATGGCAGGTTTTAAAAATAAGACGAGGACTCTGTATTTCATGGGATAAACCAAAACAAATGAATTATTAAAAGTTTATGGACTAAAATTGGTTTCGAGATGAGGGCGAGACCAATGGATAAGCCAAATTTGTGAGAAATCAAAAAAACAATATAGGGTAATTTTAGGTTGCAACATCTGGCTCCAATTGGGGGATGGTGTCTCCCTTTGAGGCACAAAGAACTGTAGACTTGTGCCTTCTATCATTGGGAATGGAGTCACTCTTGTTTCGGAAACGAAATTTTCTCTGCTTTGCCATCACATTCTTTCATGCTCCATGAGTTTGTACCTACAAGAGCTTCAAAAATGTTGGAAAGATTCTTCCGCAAGCAACAAAAGCTAGTCACACATGTTCATCATTTGAAAAAAAATATTATTAATATCACATGAATCATATTATTTTGTAGACTCAAGAAAGAACTCTACCTCTATTACAAAAAAATTCAAAGTTATTTACAAAGAAAGAAAGAAAACCCTAATGCATCGATAAAATCCTAATGCAGGAAACAAAATCCTTATGCAGGAAAATAAACCCTTTTCTCTCTCAATATTATTTAATCTATAGTAAGAATGATAAAGTTGATGACAACTAAATATCCAAGTATGGTTATGATAAGATAAAGATTCTTTTTTTCTTCATTTTCAGTCTACTTAGGTGTTGCTTAAGGTAATCAGTTCCCAAGGGTTAGGCCTAAATGTCAAATCCCTAGTTGTTCTCTATCTTACTCAAAGAAATGTATGATGGATGTTCATTTACCAATAATATAATCAAATGTGTCAAGACATGGTTAAATCTAAGGGGACTTCTAATGATGGAGTAATAAAATAAAGATGCATATGAGCATTTGTCTCATGTCTTGTGATGTTGCTACACTGCCAAAAAGTGTCTATAGCTTATGGTGTATTCACCTCAGCATCATTGGCCTTGCTCCACTGTCAGCGAGCATTCATAGCCCCAGTGGAGATACCTGCATTTTCCAATTGAATTTCCTTTCACCATATCAATTTTAATTATGCTTTAAGAATGTTGAGATGGGGGCAATCAATATGTTTTAAACATAAAGGAATGATTCTTGTTAGTGAAGATGAGTTGGATATGTCCACGTAATAATGTATACCCATTTAAATATGTCCATCCCCATAGCCTTAACTCCATCTATCCACATAGACCAGTTATTATTTAATTTTTTGTATGGATATGGAACCTTGAGTCGGTCATGATAATCAATTACAAAATTCGACATCCCAGCGAATCTCTAGGACCTGATTACTAGAAGAACATGTCTTTCAACTTAATCACGAGGAAAAGAAATCTTTTAAAGATGATCACCAATCTCATCATGACAACATACTAGGGATAAAGTCACCAATCAAGGATATCATTTCCACTAAGACTCAAGATCTGCCTTGTTGCACCGAGAAACCCTTGTAACACGATTGTACAACTTGCGTGGGAGTAAAAACGCTCAAAAGGGAAAAAAAAGCCTCCCAATAAGCAAATCGACTGCCCACAAGTAAGATTCTCCCTCTCATACTGCAAATCGGCCTCCCACAGGGAAGATTCACCCTCTCAGACTACAAATCGACCTCCCATGGGGAAGATTCACCTTTGCAACAAATCACCCTCTTTCTCTGCAAATAGGGTAAATTTTCCCTCTTTCTTTGCAAAAATTGGTCATACGATGAATAAAATCAGCCCCCACAACAGATCGACCTCCACAAAATGCAAATCGCCCTCTTTCTCCTGCAAAATGGCAAAAAAACGTAACGTACAGCAAGAAAACGAATATGTACGGTCTTTGATCGAAGAGTGGGTTGGTTGGTTAGGTAGCCAGTGAAAAACCGCATCCAACAAAAAAAATCTCACTACAAATGGACTCCTGCATCAAAATATATTAGGTTCGGAAGAAAAACTAGGTTTGGTAAAAAAAATTGGCCTAGTAGAAAAATAGGTTTGGTAAAATACCAACCTAAGAAAACTTTAGGTTTACAAAAAAATTTAAAAAGACCTAGGCCAGGCTAGGAAAATTAATTAAAAAAAGGGCAAGCAGTAGCCGATTTTGACGAACCATCAGTCGACCTTGGTTGAAAGCTACATTTCGGAGACAATGATTAGATCATTTCATAAACAAATGTTAGGGTTTTGAGAAAAAAATCTCTCTTGTAGAAAAAATCCCCAGATCTAAAGAGGACCCTTAATGGCTACTAAATCTGACGGCAAAACTACAAAAAATATGGAGAGCCCAAATAAATATGAAGAAATTACTAAAGGAGGTAGAGTATAGTGACCCACTCTGATACCATGTTGAAATATTGAAACATATGAATAAACATATAACAATATTAAATAACATAACTTTACTAATCTAGCCTCTTATCCATACAACAACATATAATCACAATAAGAAAGAGACAAGAGAAAAAAAAAGAGTACACCAGATATACGTGGTAAAACCCCAAAATGGGAAAATATCCACAGGAAGATATTGTCTTATTTATTCTTCAGAAATCTCCAATCTTACACTTGAAAGCACCTCCACAAATGCTTTACCCTTTACAAAGATAGCACTTTTCATTGTGTCGCATGGGTCTCTCTTACCTCTATTATATACAAAGAGATATGGAGGAATTACATCCCATTAATACATGTGGGATAACTCTCTTTTACATAAGAATACAACTTACTAGACATTATTACCTTCCAAAGTAACACATTCCAACAATGCTACTATCCTCCCCAATTCTCCTTGCACCTCCCTGTTCCCCTCCCTCTTCACTACAACTTTCATTTTTAATGGCCTGCATTTTGAAGGCCAACCATCATAATGGTTCATTTCCACTTCCAATTTTTTCCAAAAGACAAAAAAAGAAAACATGTTTATAAAATTTACAAAAGGGAAAGCAACTAAGTGCTTATTAGAAAGTTTAAAAGACGTTTAACAAGGATCCAATTCGGATCAACATGCCCCCACAAGCTAAATTTTTATTGGGATTAACCTTCTAAAGGGAAATGACCTGCAAAGATACCCCTACTACTTTCATTTGAGGACAAGAAGATGCATATTAGGGAAAACCTTCTTGGAATTTAGTCCCTATGAATAGCAACCTACATACTAAGGAAGGTAGCTCGACCTAAAAAGACTTTTGGGGAGCTTTTCAGTAGATTCCTACTTCTTCTCCTTTGAAGGGGCTTGGTATAATTTACTTGGACGTATTATTTGTGAATGATTGAAATCTCATTTTTTTGGGTCTATTATTAAGTCCTTGTTGTTACTGATATTATCGTTGATTTATGGTATTTATATGTTGCATACTTCCTGTTACGTATGGTGGTGATAACTATCACATGCAATTTGTTTTTACATTATCATAAGCCATAGAAAACTATGCACTAGGATGATGCATCGAGGACTGGAGATGGACAATATTGTTTGCATCATTTGGTCATAGTGGGGGCATGCTAGTCACATGGACCTAGAAGGGTAAAACATGCACACCTTTGTATAGTTTTGATAATTTCAATTTTCCACTGTGATGAACTAGGCATTTCCTTGTTTTTCTCTATCTAAGGTTATGTCAAGATAATGTCGAATAGTATAACTAGAACAAAAGGATATGTGCCTTGCATGCACAGAGTGTGTTTCTATCCTTGTGGCAAGATGCTACAAGGCACCGGGGTTTAAATGTCTCATGCTTGTCATTATATGATAAGGTGAAGTCATATGTGAGGCCTCTCCTTATGTGTGTCCATTATGATTTTTCAATTTTGATCTTGAGCTAGTCAGACTTTAGGCTCAAATCCAACAGATGACCATGATCTCCATATGGCTGGGAAAGTTTGCAGCAATTGTGTATGTAACAACAGATGATTCTGATTATTCAAGACACGCTCCAAATTGTCCTCTCTTGTGAGGAAATGAAGGGTAATAGATATTAGTTCACCTTTGTGTGCCCTGAGGAGAGGGCAAGCCTTACCTAGTATGAGCATAAGGTGTAGAATACTGGAAGGGTCACCGTGGGAGGTTTTATTAGCTATATGACATTTCATATCAATAAAGATGACCTTGACCATCACACACCCTTGATCCTTAGGTAGGTATGCATTCATGATGTCCCTGTAACACCAAGTTTCTTGTTTTCATGTCTTCTAGGTGTGAGAAAGGTGATCCATAAAACCATAGAATTTGGGCAAAGGATGATCGTTGAAAAGGAGGACATAGATGGACTTATCCACAACTGACTGCACAAAATCATTAGTCGATTTCCTATAGCTATCGACCTGGTATCCTAAATAATCAATAGATATTGGCATCCTAAGTAATAAATAGATAAAGGCAGGCAAACCACTCTAGGCGATTATAACAAAGAGATTTGCAACATCCACAGTTTCACCAAAGGAAGGGCCATACAAGTAAATTGGTGGAGATGGGAAAGGAAGAGATAAAAGGTAAGTTTTCTTGATATATTTGATCAAAGTTGTCAACATATTCCCTTTGATTAAAAGTAACTTTTTGTTGGAAGTTTATCCTTGCTAAAAACATTTCAAATAATAATGGTAATAATAAAATATCATGTGAGTCTTTCATGTGGAATGATACAATTATCTGAAGGGAGTATTAAGTAGTAGATCAGGAAGCCACAATTGATTTTGAATCTTTTTACCTGATTTCCTCCACTAATGAATCCCTTAATGTTTGTTAGCCTCCATATGGATCTGACAGATATTCATTTTCCTCCAGCAACCAGCTACCTTTTAGCTATTTGATATGAGAATAAAAGTACATATTCGTATTATTTTCTTGTCATAGTAATTCTCAATCTTAAACTGTTTCTTAAAAAAGAGAATGTAAATACATCAATGAATATCATTCAAACGTGAATGATCTAATAACTGATTAAATGGCTACCTCAGAGATTAATAAACCCACCAGAAGACATCCAGCTCAAAGACAAACATACAGAGTTGACGACAAGACAGAATTGAGCAAATGACTACCAAGATGCAAAATTGAGAAAAGGAAGCCACTGATGGAAGTACTAAGTTAAACAATAGTATTTTCAATGGCTTTCTTTAATTTTTTGAAGGATAAAAACTGAGTCTCAGGCCACTGACTATGCAGCTTTGAGGGTCCAGCAAACTGAGAGATTCATAATTTGGACAAATTTCTACCAAGTCTGACTGGTCACTGAAAATTGTAACTATAATTTTGGTTTATAACGTAGGGTGAAAAGGATCTGGCAAGCAAGTGGCTCATTGCAAGTAAAATCAGTGGAAATGATGGATATGAACCCTTAAAGATCTGTTTATCACACAGATGCATATAAATATTGTATATATTCTCAGATTTCTGGGTTGTCTAGACTTTAAATTCTTCAAAACCTAAGGGGTGCTGACAGAGTTTGCTGACAAATAATGAAGGGAAAAGTTTGCTGAATTCCAGGCTGTTAAACACCTCGCTCTTTATTGAACAAACTTACACAACAAGCAAGCTTCTAGTAGCATACCAGTTAATTCAACTTTCACGCTAAGGTTGTACCTCTCGACAAATTCATACCTTTCTTTTCTGTTGTTGGTCCATACAAGACGTTTTAGCTCTTCTTTCCATCTAAGTATTTTCAATTTTGATAAAATGTGGCTCAATATATAATAAACAAGTAGAGTTGAAATAAAATAAAATAATGTCACAGATGACACAGATGACACAGTTGTTACCTATTTTCTTTTCTGCTCTCATTATTCCTACCAATTGATTGAAAAGGGCATTCCTTATTATGAGATTGGCCTAAATCAACAAAATCTAATAAGTTGGGTGTTGAATATATGAAATCCTCCAGTTAACAGTTACTGTCTATGATTTCCTTTTCTTACTTCAATCTGTTCATGTCCTTTTAATTGAAATACCTCTCTGCTCTTTGATGTTCTAATGGCGCTACACTGAATTCATATAAAGCCATATAATTAATCATTGCACGGAAAGGAGTTTCTACAGCCCAATATGGGGAAGATGTTGTCACGTAGATAATGCTAATGTCATTATATCTTGGCTTCAAAAACAATATAATACTAACAAATACTAATAGTTATACTATGTCTTAACTGATATGTACCCATAATATAAAAAATGTTATATAGAGAGAGATAAAAACAGAGATACCAGATTTACATAAATAAAAATACTATATATATGATATTTACATAGAAATATTGTTACAGTACAAATGTAAATATCATAATAATAATTGAAATTGCATTTTACATATCCATATCTCCATAAGTTGTGAGTTGTGAGTTTTACAGAGTGGAGTGAGACTTCAACCTGCCTAGATCCATCTTAAATGATCAAAAAAATTACACCTTAAGAGATCTGATCTGATCCCTCTTGGCACTTGATAGTGTTGATCTTTTGTAGCTCGGACAGGTACTTCCACAATGGTTTGTGTCTAACATGTGGAAGTCATCATTAATAACTTTCAAAACTTTGGAAATTCACTTTAATAATTTAATTATTTAAGTGAATGTCTTTTTATAATTAATGGAGGTTAATTTAAATAAAATGCCTAAGTTTTTGGCATTAGTGATGTAAGTTAATTAAATGAATCTTAGCCATTGATCTCAAGTGATGGAGATTTAATCTCAGCCATTGATCACTTTGGAGGTTAGGGTTACAGCTCATCTCAAGATTATAAAAGGCAGCCAAGGGAGAGGAGGAGACACAAATTGATTTGGAGTCAGTGACTCATAGAGTGAAGAAGGACTTTCATTCTGCAGGTCAGAGACAGCGAAAGAGAGCATAAAGCAGCCAGGAGAGACCTGGGAGGGTCGTACCATCATGCAGAGGGCGAGTTCTTTCCGGGGAGGTCCTAGAGGCTGTACTGTGCATGGGCAGGGCCGTATAGCCACCCACAGACCGTCGTTCAGCGTATGGACCAGAATTGTACAGTCCATATGGGTCCATACAGCAGCAGTCGTACAGCTCTCAGCAGGTTTCATAGCGTATGGCCAAGTTGTACAGGTCATCGTACAGTTGTAGTACAACTAGCAAGACTGCAGATCTAGCAGAGGGTTTTCAGCTGGGGTTTTTGACAGGTTGGTCTGCAGTTGTATTTCTCTCAGTGGCTCATTTTCCCTTTTACGGGAGCCCTAATTTTTATCATTTTAAAATCATCTCGTTGTTGGTTTTCCCTTAGGGATTTTTCCAAGGGTATTGAGCCAAAAACATTTGTGTACATGTGTTTGGTTTCCTGTTTTACTTCTGCTGCAATTTTCTGCTTAAGAATCTCAATGTGCTTTTATTCAGTAGATCTGCATTTTATTTCTGCAAGGATTTACTAGGAATTAATTGCCATGACTAGGGTTTAAAGAAATTTAACATGGTATCAGAGCTAACACTTTAAAGGAGATCAGACAAGGGTTTTGTCACAAGTTTTACAACAGATCTAAATTCCAGCAGTTTATATTCCTCATTAAAATTATGATTTGGAGATGGCCGCAACCAGTTTGAGGTTTGAGGACAGGTTGGAGGGTGCATCTAACTTCATTCCTTGGAAGGCGAGGATTACATTAATTCTCATGGAGAATGGGTTGTGGGAGTTTGCAAATACCACCGTGACCCCACCGACGGATCCACAACAACTGGTCATCCATAATCAAAAGGATGTGAAAGCCAAGAGGATCATCTTAGATGAGGTGAAGGATCACTTGATTCCTCACCTATCTGAGAAGTCAGCCATGGAGATGTTTGAATCTCTGACAAATCTTTTCCAAAGCAGTGATACAAACAGGAAGATGGTGTTGAGAGGGAAGTTTAGAAACACCAAGATGACCAGATTAGATACAGTGACCAGCTGTCTCACCAAGATCACTCAAGTTCGTGATCAATTGGTAGTAGTTGGAGAGATCGTGACAGATGAAGAGATGGTGAGGATGGCCCTGAATGGTTTCACTAAGCCATGGGTCCCATTCATCGGGAGGAATCTCTAGCAGGCCAACAGAAGGGTGACAATGAGAATCTGGCTCTTGCTAGTCAGGGAAGGAAGAGCAAGGGAAAGGATTCGGTCAAGAGGAATGCAGGTGGAGAACCGACTTCACAGACTGGAAAGAAGAGGGATCTGAGCAAAGTGAAATGCTTTGTGTGCCACAAGAGTGGCACTATGCTTCATAGTGTCCAGAACAGAAGAAAGGGAAGAGTAAGTCTCAACAGATAGCAGCATCTGCAAATACTCAAGTCAAGGAGTTTGTTGAGAGGTTCGAGAAGGATTTATTGTTAGTCTTTTTTCTTTCTAGCACAGTTTCCAATAGTGCCTGGTTTGTGGATAGTGGGGCTTCTGGTCACATGACGGGAACACAGAAGTTGTTCACCAGTTTGTCACAGAAGGACTTGGATCTGCATGTAGAGCTTAGCACCAATGCCAAGTGTGGTGTAGAGGGGACTGGGACAGTCAAGTTTCAGCTGGAGTTAGGAGGTTCTCTGGAGGTGGCAGATGTGTTGCATGTTCCAAAGCTCAAAATGAATTTGCTCTCAGTTTCAGCAATGGAGGACAGGGGATACGCCGTCACTTTCGAGGATGGTTAGGTTCTTATTCAGCCGAAAGGATCTAGCCTTGACTCAGCACAAGTTCTTCGTAACAGAGGGCAATCTATACAGGTTGAAGGCCCAACTAGCTCGTGCTCTAGTTCATGACAGTGATAACCTACGCGATCTTTGGCACAGGAGGATGGGTCACTTGCATCACAGAGCGCTACCTGCACTGAGGGAGATTATCACTGGTCTTCCAAAGTTCAATGTAGAGCAGCAGGGAGTATACAAGGGGTGTGCTCTTGGCAAGAATGCCAAGGCTTCTTTTTCGAGCAGCGGGAGTAGATCTAAGGGGATCTTGGATCTAGTACATATAGACATATGTGGTCCGATGTCGGTAGAGTCAGTGAACGGGTCCAGTTACTTTACTTGATGATTTCTATAGGAGCACGTGGATTTTCTTCATGAAGACCAAGAGTGAGGTCTTCAGTTGGTTTTGGGAGTTCAAGACTCTCGTGGAGAATCAGAAAGGTAAGAGGGAACTGGGACAGTTCAAGTTTCAGCTGGAGTTAGGAGGTTCTCTGGAGGTGGCAGATGTGTTGCATGTTCCAAAGCTCAAAATGAATTTGCTCTCAGTTTCCGCAATGGAGGACAGGGGATACGCCGTCACTTTCGAGGATGGTTAGGTTCTTATTCAGTCGAAAGGATCTAGCCTTGACTCAGCACAAGTTCTTCGTAACAGAGGGCAATCTATACAGGTTGAAGGCCCAACTAGCTCGTGCTCTAGTTCATGACAGTGATAACCTACGCGATCTTTGGCACAGGAGGATGGGTCACTTGCATCACAGAGCACTACCTGCACTGAGGGAGATTGTCACTGGTCTTCCAGAGTTCAATGTAGAGCAGCAAGGAGTATGCAAGGGGTGTGCTCTTGGCAAGAATGCCAAGGCTTCTTTTTCGAGCAGCAGGAGCAGATCTAAGGGGATCTTGGATCTAGTACATATAGACATATGTGGTCCGATGTCGGTAGAGTCAGTGAACGGGTCCAGTTACTTTACTTGATGATTTCTATAGGAGCACGTGGATTTTCTTCATGAAGACCAAGAGTGAGGTCTTCAGTTGGTTTTGGGAGTTCAAGACTCTCGTGGAGAATCAGAAAGGTAAGAAGATCACAATTCCGAGGTCAGATAATGGGGGTGAGTTCACCTCAAAAGACTTTAACGATTTCTGCAGGGAAGCAGGGATAAAGAGGGAGTTGACAGTACCTTACAACCCACAGCAAAATGGGGTTGCAGAAAGTAAGAATCGGTCCATCATTGGAACTTCCAAGGCAATGATTCATGACCAAGATCTACCCATGTTCCTTTGGGCATAGGCACACAATACAACAAGTACAAAATAGGAGTCCTCATAAGGTCTTGGAGGACAAGACTCCAAAAGAAGTGTTCTTTGGAGTGAAGTCGAAGATTGGCCATTTTAACATTTTTAGTTGTCTAGTGTATATCCATGTACCAACAAAGAAGAGGACAAACTTGGATCCCTAGAGGGAGAAGGGCCTATTTATTGGCTATAGTGAGACCTAGAAGGCATACAGGATCTGGATTCCAGCGTAAAGGAAGAATGTGGTGAGCTGAGATGTCAGGTTTGAGGAAAACCTGGCATCTAGGAAGTCTCATGATTTACCAATAGTGGCAAAGGACGAGGAGCAAGTGGCTCCGAAGGGAGAATAGAGTTCACAGACTTCCGGTGCAGGGAGTCACCCTTCAGGTTAGGAGGAGTTAGTTATCCCCTTCCAGCTCTGTCAAGAGACCCAAGTGGTTTGAGAAGACATTGCACGATGCTCAGGAGCATGTTGAAGCTCCTAGGAGCACATTTAGGGAGAGCAAGCCTCCAAAGAAGTTTCCAAACTTCATGGCACTGAAGAGTAACGTCATTGAAGATGCAACAAACCAACAGGTTTATCGAGCTATGGTGCAAGATGATGTGCAGGTTATTGTGCCAGGATTGGAGGGACAGCGAGTTCTGGGTGGCTCTTCCAGAAGTACCTTCCTTGCTAAGAGGGGGTGTTGATATTTTGTAGCTCGGAAAGGTAATTCCACATTGGTTTGTGTCTAACATGTGGAAGTCGTCATAAATACCTCTCAAAACTTTGGAAATTCACTCTAATAATTTAATTATTAAAGTGAATGTCTTTTTATAATTAATGGAGATTAATTTAAATAAAATGCTTAAGTTTTTGGCATTAGTGATTTAAGTTAATTAAATGAATCTTAGCCATTGATCTCAAGTGATGAAGATTTAATCTCGGCCATTGATCACTTTGGAGGTTAGGGTTAGTGCTCATCTCAAGATTACAAAAGGCAGCCAAGGGAGAGGAGGAGACACATTAATTTGGAGTTGGTGACTCATAGAGTGAAGGAATTTCATTCTACAGGTCAGAGACAATGAGAGAGAGAAAACAACAGCCAGGAGAGACTCAAGAGGGTTGTACCATCAGGCAAAGGCCGAGTTCTTTCCGGGGAGGTTGTACATCAGGCATAGGAGGGCCTAGAGGTTGTACAGCACGTGGGTAAGGCCATACATGTTGATGTTTTGGTAGCTGCGAGAGGTATTAACCTCCAATATAACCTTTGTGCTTAGAACAGAAGATTTCGGAAGAAAGAGAACCATTAAACAGATGTGGAAATACCCTAGAAGAGAAGTCGGCCCAAGGAGAATAATAATAAAGAATTAGAAGGCTCCAGAAAGAGAAGTCGACCCCACTTGAAAAGTCACCTCACAGACTAGTATAAATAAAGGCAAGCGCTAGCTCATTTGACACACTCTCACTCACTCAATTAGGGCGCAAGTCTGAGGAGCAGCAGTTGCAGCAGCTGCAATGGTGATGCAGAAGGAGGCGCAAGTCTGAGGAAGGTGACGCAGCAATTGCAGTGGTGAAGTCTCTCCTTGCTCAGTGTTTTCGGTATCTCTCTCTTGTGCACTTCTCTTGGTAAAGGTACGCTCTCTTGATATTGTGTTGCTACCGCAACTGTGTTGGTATTTTTGGTTAAGCTAGCCATTGTGTTAGGGTTTATCTGTTGGTTCTAGAGTGGACTTGTCAGAATCTATCTAAGAAAAGGTTATTGTGCTCGAGGGTGGTACGTGTAAGTGCTTATGGTTGGGTGACAATGGTGTAACATTGTCTATGGTTAAATGAGCATTACCAAAATTTTAACATGGAATCAGAGCTAGTTTCCTTCAGAACAGTCTAACCACTAGAAGGAAGATCGTCAGTTTCCCCTTTTGTCAAGCTTGTTGAGCACTTATAAAACCCACCAAAAGGGTGTTGATGTTTTGGTAGCTGCGGGAGGTATTAACCTCCACGTGTAACCTATGACTTAGAATAGAATATTCCAGAAGCAAGTGAACCATTAAACAGATGTGTGGAAACCCTAGAAGACAAGTCAGCCTAGCAGAATAATAATATTAGAATATTATCTTCCAGAAATACAAGTCAGCTTCACAGGAAAAAGATAAACAGAAAATATAATTCCCAAAAAGTCAGGTTAGCTCAGCCAGAAAAGTCACTGGACATACTAATATAAATAGAGGATGTTTTAGCTCATTTGTACACCCAGTTAGTGCGCAAGTCTTGTGGAGAGCTGCAGTTGCAGCTGCAAGGAGGAATAAGGGTGCATGGTCATCTCTTGGTCTTGGTATCTCTCTTGGTGATTTTCTTGGTGATATTCTTGCTAAGTATGGCACAAGTTTGAGAGAGAGAGAGTAGTGCAGCTGCAATTGCTGCAGTTGTGTATGGTACTTGTTCTGTGGATATGGAGACTCTCTCTCTTGTGTGCTACCCTTGGAGAAGGAGCACTCTACTTGTCTTGAGTTGTTGTTGCAGTTAACAACTAGGGTTTATCTGTTGGTTCTGGAGTAGGCTTGCCGGAATTATTCTAAGTAAAGGTTAGTGTGCTCAGGGGTGGCATATGTGAATGCCTATAGTTGGGTGACAATGATGTGACATTGTCTATGGTTAAACGAGCATACCAAAATTTCAACATGGTATAAGAGTTGGTTTCCTTCGTAACAGTCTAACCGTTGGAAGGAAGATCCTCAGTTACCCCCATTGCCAAGCTTGTTGAGCACTTACCGAACTCACTAAGAAGGTCGCCTAAGTAGGGCCATCTCTTCCTCGAATCAGATCTGCAAATTTTTTAAGTTGAGATATTAGGGTTTCCTCATAAAAACCCTAGGTTTGCAGTGCCAGTTCCTTTATGCCAGTTCCTTAGTGTCAATTGCAGCACCTATTGCAGTGCAGTTGCAATACCAGTTGCAGTAAAGTTTATGTGAAATGTTGGGCCTAATCTTTGGTTGTTCTAGTGCGCCATACCCTAGCGCATCTCCAGTTACCTTTAGATTGCAAGTTGGAGCACTTTGAAGATTTAGGGTTCCTCATTGCTTGCCACTGTTGTCGGATGGTGCCACTGTCTGTCGTTGCCTGTCGTTTTTGCCGAAGGTATGTACTTATATATTTATAAATTGTATCACTATTTTGAGTGTGATTGCAGGAGAAGGGATCTCTAGTCCAAGAAACAATCGTAGATCCAGAGGGATCTCAGATCCAACACATTCAGAGTAACAACGCACTCCAGGTTTGATTGTTTTCATATGCCTCTAGTTGTTATGGCATTATTGTGACCTTATGAACATCTAGTTGTATTTCGACCTATTGAAGTTATGATTATCATACTAACTTTTGTTCAAAGTTAAAGTTAGAAACTAACTTTAGTCAAAGTATTAGATTGATTAAGGTAGAGACTTTAGAGTTTATTTGCACTATATTTTCTAACTTAGATTTCTCTCTGGAAAGCATATTTTCTTAAGTACAGGGGACAGGTTGAAGAGAATACTTGTCATCTTGAGTGAAGGAGACTCGAAAGAAAATCAACAACACTCGTTCTTGAAGATAAGACTCCAGGTTCCATGTTTGATTAAATTAATAAATTTCCAATTTGCACATATCAAGCTTGAATCTTGATAATTGCTACATTACTAGTTGTGACAGCAATCCTTGAAAGGTTCTATTACTACTAAATACAATGAATACTTAGCAGCATGTGAGTACTATTGATATAAATGCTTGCAAGATGAACTAACATCTCTAGGAGATACTTCTTGTTTTGCTTCCAGACAGGTCACCTTGGTAATAATATGATGATTACCATGAGATTGTCTTTGTTTTTATTCTTGTTGACATAGATATGTTCTTATGAAAATGCTATTATACTTTTTGTTCTTGTTTTCTTGTTCCGGGTAGGTTACCATGGAGGAATGATTGATCACAACACTAGAAGAGTTTTGTTCCTATTTCTTATTATTTTATTTTTATTTTGGTTCTTGTTCCAGGCAGGTCACAAGCAATAGCTTTGAGAAGGAGCTACTGTGATTATTGTTCTCGTTCTTGTTTTTATTATTATAAGAGTATTATTCTTATCTACTATTTTTCCCTTTGTTGTCGTTGTTCCGAGCAGGTCACAGGTGATAACTCTGAGGGAAGCTATAGTGACGGTTGCAGGAGACAACATATTAGATGGTCTCTAGTTTGAGACATGGAGCAGACTATCCAGATAAGAAGTTGTATACACGACCGTATACATCCATGTACCAAAGAAGAAGAAGACGAAGAAGGGCACTTTTGAGACATACATAGTATCTCATATGGAGATTGATTGTAAGGAGCAGAAGGCTCTAGAGATGATCGAACAAATCTCTCTAGTGCAGTTGATCACTCTTCAGATCATCAGGAAGAGTTAGTAGAGCCAGAAGGGCCTACCCAGAATCGTTGTAGTAACCAAGAAGACACCAGCGTGGTCCCATGAAACTTTGCAGGATGCAACATTGATGAGCCATATCATGAGGAGAAGATGGCTTTGAAGATTATACAGACTCAGAGGGAATCAAGCTTCAGAGAGAGAATGGACACTTAGAGACTTTCAGATTCAGATGGAAGAGAGAGACATCTTCCAGGATTGACAGACAAATGCCATGGGTTGAGAAGGCTAGATCGAAGCTTCAGAGGCTTCGAGGAGATATGAGATCTTATGGGAAGATTCCCTTGCTTCAGTAAACTTTACTACAGTGACCGAGGAGAAATCCAGTCAAAAGGACTAGGATATATATTTTTTCCTTGGTTCCGAGACCGGAAGGGAAGTCAGTGACGACTTCCAAGTTGATCTACAAAGATCAAAAGTTGATCTACAAAGATCAAGCATGTTGCAGATAAATAGCCTAGAGATGTACAAAGCCTAATTTGTGTCCAGAAGATTCTCCCAGCAAGAGGGAGAAGACTATGATGAGACACTTGCTCCAGTATATTGCTACCAACGAACATGTAGCAGACGTGTTGACGAATCCTCTGTCGAACATGAAGTTTGAATACTTCAGAGACAAGCTTGGTGTGGTCCAAAAGGATTTTCCCTCGTGAGAGGGAGTGATGTGTTCCCCGGTGGCGAGAAGTGATATGTTCCCCAGTAACGGGAAGTGATGTGCTCCCTAGTAGAGGGAAGTGATGAGATCCCTAGTAGTGGGAGCTACTCTAGCGCAGGTTGGTACTCCAACACAGGCTGGTATGCTACCCCAGGGCAAGATGGTACTCCAACACAGGCTAGTATGCTACATGTTGAACACCTATTTCAACTAGGGGGTCAACTCCATGTGCCATGAAGATATGCACCTAAAGGTGCAACAAAATTGAAGACTTACTGGTTCTACAAAGCATTTTTGGCCTCGGCACGTATTTTTGTAATTGGAATTTCCGCTCCCCTGCGTGGGATTATAATGTAATCGGTCTGCATGGATCATACTTGTAGGTTAGTTGCCAAGGACTTTATCATTAGGGAAGTCCTTTCATCGAGTGTTTTTTTCCTCGGGTAATTAATTTGGCCTAACCAGCCTTTTTTTTAATTACCCTTGAGTTTTTCACTCCCACAATAATCCTCCAAAGTGGGGAAATGTGTTCTAATGATCGAGCCCTATGGTGACTAGTGTCTAGGAATATTGTAAATGACCATGCTAGACATCTCCTAGAGTCTTGCAGAATTCCGTCGAGTCTAAAGTTTTTTTTTTTTATTTTTTTAAATTACCTAGTTAATGGTAATTTTAATTAATTTTGATGTAAGAATGTAAAAACTAGGTCCTTGGGTTTTTGATAGGGGTATTTGTGCTCAAAAGAAATGAAATGAGACCCCCTACACCCTTGGACCAAGTTTCAGCTCAATTGGACAAGTTTTTCTAGATGTTTGTCCATGAGGAGTCCAAGTCAGTCTAAGACAGCAATTTAATTGCTTGATTTGACAAAGTAAAAAATGTCAAATAATTGTAATATGAGCAAAATGGTTAGAAAAAAGGTGGGAGATGATGTCTAAACCCGTTCCTAAGCTACCCAAACCATTTCCTAACCTTATTTCACCCCTTCCACTTAGCCACCACTTCATAAAGTCATCCTCCCTAGGGAAGTTGCGGCCCCCTTAAGAAAAAAACCATGGAAAATAAAAAATTAAAATGTGGGGCCTCCTTTCTCCCTAAGTGTGCCCCCCTAGTGACTCATCATCATGTTTGACTTGTCAAAAAGGTGCCAACTCACACCCCACTCAATTATCAAAACCTTAAAAGCACCAAAACCTTAAGAAGTGCGCCCCCCTCCTTGAGATGCCCAATGTTGCTTAGAGATTAACACTTGGAAAGCATCCAAGAGGGGTAGCTCTTGCTTCCCAAGTATAAATAAAAGCCCTCCCCTCCTCATTTCACGTCTATTATGTGCCTACTATTACTATGCTCAAATTTCTCCCATCTCTCCCAATCTCTTCTCTTTCTCATTCTTGCTCTAGATTTTTTGAAGAGAAGTTTGTTGCAAGTATTTGCAGCAACCTTCTACTATCAATAAAAGAAAGCTTTGGAGGCAAATGGTGTGTTGAGAGTATTCTTGGTGCATCAAATTATTGGAGGTGAAATTTCTTGGTTTCTTTTTGTGTATGTATTTTTCAAGTTTAGAGTAGAGATCCCAAGCAAAGTATTTTGTTTGAGTAGATTTACAATAGTATTGTTGTAGATTTAAGTGAGTAGTTTATAGGTTTACAAAGTATTTTGTATTTCCTTTTAGATCTACTCACCCATTTGTTCTATCTTTGTAGCTTGCTCAAAAATATTTGCAGGTCACTTCAAGGGTTGGAGAGGCTTGTTTCAGATTTGGAAACTTGTCTTCCTCATCCATTTTCACCCTCTAAATTTTCTGCACTCTTTTTGTGTTCATTTCCATTGAGTTTTTGAGTATTCTAACACATAGAATAGGTCATTTAAACCATTTTTATATGCTGATTTTTTCTGCAGAAAATTTCTGTTGTAACAAACAGAAATTTTTTGAGTTTTGGTTATTTTTTGCAGCATTTCCAGCAAACTTTTGCTTGCTAGTTTTTTGCAGGTTGGTGACAAAGAGAGGGATCTACAGCCCATTTGGGGCATCTACAAGCCAAAGATCAACCTCCCAAGCTGGGTGCAATGTTCTAAAGCCATTATGCCAGGAACATCACGATTTTGGGTGTCTTTTTAAACTTTTACTAGTTGTGGCATTTCATCAAACACTTTGTTGATTTACTTGTTTGTATGTGTTTGCTTGCATGTTGACCTCTTGATTTCGACCTTAGGGTTTACGATGATGAATTTATATATGTGTTGCAGCAATAAACAAGAAGATACCGTAATGGAACATACCTCAACCATATGCAAGATCAACAATATGATAGACAAGCCAAAACACCTCAGATCTGATTTTATTCATAAATAGAAGATGCCGATCTGGAATGCTCAACAGATGGATCCAAAAACACAATAGGAGCTGCTACAAAATGCTCCAAGAAGATACTATAAGCCTCCAAAGGTTGCATATACCATGAATACCCATACAAGAAAGATTTGGGCCGTATGAAGTGTCAACCCCCAAGCTGGAAGATGCCACACCCTGCTGAATCACTGAATGGCCTCAACAATTCGGCCCTGCTACCAAAGATGTCCAATCACTCCGGTAAATATGCCAAACAGTAGATCGGGTAAAGGCAAGAACAACTCAGGTGCTCAAATCTCCAAGATCCCTCTCAAACTCATGGATCTGACTCTCCTCCAAAGAATGGTGCGCCCCCCTGGATGCCTGAAACCCTAGATAATTCGACCTGTCTCCTAGAGGCCTCCAAATGCTCCACAAAACCACTAGAATGATAGATCAGGGCTTGGTTACCTCCCTAGTGAAGTCCCAAGCGAAATGATGAAGATCTGATCTACCAAATGGCTGAAATCACATTTTCTGAAGTGTGCTCCTCTCCTCCAATTCGTCCCATGCATCCAATAAATCAAATGACACATAAAACTCCACCGGAATGCACTAGATCTAATGGCCATAGCCCTGCAATGAAAACTCAGGAGATAGAATCTCTAGAAGCCCTGCCAATCACCTGGAACGAACTTCCCTCAATGGATGGTGCACCCCCCTTGCTGGAAACCCCCAATGGTGCACCCTCCTTCTCTTCTTGTGCCTGTGGCTGGTGTAGAACCCTCCTGCACTGAGTAGATCTGAACTAGAATGGTGTGGGAGAGTATTGTATCTCCGAGACCAAGCTTGGGACAAGCTAAGTGGACTCTTTCACCACTGAATCGTCCTCTAGGGTTTGTTAACTCAAAACCCTCAAAACCCCCAAGGTATGGGCTCTCTAGCTAGAAGCCAGATATCAAAATGATAATCATACATGAATTAATGAATAGAGGCCCTTGCCTCTTATTTATACTTCCTGCATCCCCTTGTCTCTCCAAAGTGACTTTTCCTTTTTAATTATTAATTAATTAATTAAATCACTTTAATTAATTAATTAACCTTTTTACCTCTGAAAAGTGCCTTATCTCTCCTAGTGGCTTCCCTGACCACTGAAAGTCACTTCTCATCATCCTATCTTGTAGTCTTGTTCCTCCCGATTCCAATGAGCTATTACACTGAGATGTTGCTCCAAGTATTGTGCCCAAAATGACCTCTTCAGTGAATTTAATTAACTTATAGCTCAAAATACTCAAAATCATGGAAATCGTTGGAATGCAACGGAACCAAAGCCGACCTGTACAGAATGGATCATAATGATGAAATGGGATGAACGATGCAAGTCGGACCCCAAAATACCTCTCCATAATCTCTGTACTCGCTATAACCTCCCTCTGGCTACTCTGGTCATCATAACCCTCTGTAATGTAATGATGTCCCAAAGTGGGGACATTACACTAGGGTAACCATTACCCTTCTTCTTCTACTCTTCTATTCATTGTAAGCAAGCCCTAAGTCACATGGTTCGGATTCGAGTTCGGGTTCGGCAACTATTAGGTTCGATTCGGGTTCGAATTTTCCAATAAGGTTCGGATGAGGTTCGGCTTTAAGTTCGGCTATACATATTGAACCCTAATAAAACCTCATCCCAAACCTCAATAAAATTCTCCCTCAAATTCGTCCTAAGCTTCAAATTCGGGCACGCATTCGAGTTCGTTCAAGTCCGGCATTAGGTTCAGAAAACCTTGAGGTTCACCAAATTTTGAACCTCAAGCTTTAGGTTCGGCAAACCCTGTGACTTAGAGCAAGCCCAAAGAGAGTCTCTTGGACTTGCACTTCTTAAAGTTTTGTAAATTTCTGCAATTTATTTTCTTAGTTTGCCTACACCTAGCATAAAGTTTGGTCATGCCAACCATGCTAAATTGTATGGCTATAGTTTAGCATTTTATTTCAGCATTGTTTATTTACTTGTTTGCCCCACTTGTCATTAAGACAAGGTTGTGTGGCTAGGATCTTTTGATTATTTTCCATTTCCAAGTTTTTATTTCAAGTTATTTACTTTTCACCCACTTGTGCACAAAACCGGAAGGCTTTGTCCTCCACCTTGTGCACTTGTTGTGGTTGCAAGTAGTCTAGTTTGCTTTCAAGTTATTATTTCATTCTTTATTTGTTTGCCTACACCTAGCATAGTGTTTGGCCAAGCCAACCATGCTATAACGTAAGGCTAGGTAGATATTGATGGTTTATTGCTTCTATTGCTTATGTTTTATGGTTTATCTTTAGATCTTAGAAGTTAATCATCTAATATTTGCTTAAGCCCATGGAGGCATAATAATTTACTTGTCTATTCTCTCTTTGCTTTCAAGTTCAAACAATTTACTTTCCTTTACTTGCAAGCACTTTTACTTTCAAGCTTTTTACTTTCCTTCAAGCAATCTATTTCTTATTTTCAAGTTATTGCAAGTTACTTTCAAGTACTTTACTTTATGCTACTTACTTTCAAGCACTTTTATTTCACTTGCAAGCACTTTTTCTTTCAAGCACTCTTTACATTGCAAGCACTCAACTTAACTAAACCAATTTTCAAGGTTCAATTTATCCTTAGATCCTTAGGGCTTCAATAAACTAGTTTAATTAGAACACCTGCTACTATCCCAACTTTGCTATCAAAAAAGGGACTTGAGGAAAGAACTTGGGGCGCTAGATCAGGGATGGTCTCACGGCACTAGGTGTCCCCCTTGTTTGAGTACTTTTGTTCCTCGGATTGACCTATGGAGCTAGGGTAAGGCCTTGTTTGCCTTACTTATTGAGCATGCAGCAGTCCTTTTGGAATAAGCGGGGAGAGTTTTAGAAAAGTCACATAGTTTTAGGATCCACTTTCACTTAACCAAACTAATTAATCCTAAAATTTATCCACATCAACCTTGGGCTAATTTCATAACCTATTCTATGGTTCATGCTCTTTAATTCATGCAAGCATTTCATTTTCAGGTTACTTTACAAGCATTTTATTGAGCATTTGTGGATAGTTAGCTAGTAAACTTGGAAGTTGCGCATATCTTGCCCGTGGAGGCTTTTTCATGCTTTATCTTTAACCCCTTGAAGTCACACATCTTGTGGAGGCACTTCACTATTTGGGTTTGTTGTTGTGTATTGGAGCCGTTGGATTAACCCCTTGAAGTTGCGCATCTTGTGGAGGCACTTCATTGTTTGGGTTTGTTGATTTGTTGTGTTGTGGTGAATGTCGTCTTGAATGATATTTTCCTTCCCTGCACAATCAAATCAAGTTAGTTCATTTTTCCTTCAAGTTAGATCAAGTTAGTTAGTGCTTCTTCCTTTAGTGTTATAGTCGTATAATGTTATATCTTTTAGTCATTCTTTGTTTTATAACTTTTGTAGATAGTTGTGTATTTCTTTGTATCTAATTCAATTGTTAAATCTTGCAAAGTAATTCCTTTGTATCTAGTTGTAATCTTTTGTAAAGTCTTATCTTTTGTTGTAACTTAGTTGACCCCTTTGCCCAACCTTAGGCACTAGTCTTAGTTGTCTTAGGGAAAGGGCTGCATTTCATTGAAATTTGCACTTTGCATTGTTTGCCTCTCATATAGGCTGGATTCCCCCAAACCTTTAATTAATTAAAATCAACTCCTAGAACATCTTTAATCACACACATAGTAACTAGGGTCTACCCCCCTAGGATTCCCTAGGAGTAAGCCTAGACGAAATAAGTTCAAGTCAAGGTGACAGTGGGCTTGAACTTAGGCATTGTGCCTCCAAGGACACACTAAGTGGATTGGACTTAGTCCATGTTTGCAAGTGTGTATAAGGACGGCAACACTACACCAGCGCAGGTTGGTACTCCAACACAAACTGATATGCTACCCCAGCGCGGGTTGGTACTCCAACGCAGGCTAGTACGCTACTCTAGTGAAAGTGAAGAACTTCTTATGATGTACGGATTCGTGAAATTCAACAAAACAATGGTGGAGGTGTGCAGAAGCAGTGATGATGATCGTGCCAAGAGGAATACCTTCCTCGTTAAGAGGGAGTGTTAAATTTTTGAGTCAGATTCTGTGTGAACTGACGAGTTACTAGTTCTGTATGAACTAGATGCCAACCTGTAGTGTCGGAAATGATTCTCAGTTAGAGTGTTGATCAATAGCATCGGAGGTTACTAGCTGGAGGGCCAACCAGTAGTGTTGGAGGTGTTTACCAGCTAGATGGCTAATGTGAGGCTATTATGGTGATACTTGTTACATGATCTGTTTGATCATATGATAGGCTGTGTGGCTATGGTGATGCTATCTGTAGACTAGTCTGCAAGACCATGTGAGTCTTGCCCATGCCATGTGAGATGGATGGATGTGTTTGAGACCACTACATAAAGAATATCTTAGTTAATACCTTCCTAGCTAAGAGGGAGTGTTGATGTTTTGGGTAGTTGCGGGAGGTATTAACCTTCACGTGTAACCTATGACTTTGAATAGAATATTCCGGAAGCAAGTGAACCATTAAACAGATGTGTGGAAACCCTAGAAGACAAGTCGGCCTAGCAGAATAATAATATTAGAATATTATCTTCCAAAAATACAAGTCAGCTTTGTTGAATTTTAATTGCTTAAGCTCGTGCATTTTTATTTTATTTTTGTTTAGCATGAGCTACAGCCATAACCACTGTAGCAACATAATAATAGCTACAGTAAACTAAGATCACAAGAAGAATAACCATGCACAAGAACACAAGAAGTATCCTGGGAAAATCCTTCTCAAACAAGGGACAAACCCAGCAATCCTTTGTTATATTCTCAAGAGAAGATTCCCCACACCATAGACCTTAGCACAAAAGAGGGTGCTTACAAAAACCTAGAACCTAGCGCCCAAGAGAGGTGCGCACTTCAGTCGTACATGCACTTGCTGAAATTTCGAGATGACAAGTGAGAGTATGTGATTTCACTCTTATTTATACAACAACTGACACAACAAAAGGTGTGTCTATTGGCACAATAGGGCCAACCTCATTAACTCAATAATATAATTAATAATTACACAATATTAATTATCTTTCACATGGTGGGGTCGACTTGTACCCTTTACATCACAAATTAGGGTTACAAGTAAATCTTACTCTTAGACAATATAGCAAGGATCTCTCTCATCCACTAGTGCTCAGCCACTAGGGACACATCTACCTATGCTCAGCCACAAGGACGTCACTCTCAACATATCACTCAACTGAGTCCACAAGAGTACCATCTGGAGAGCCATCTCAAGCCGACTCAACTAAGTCCATAGGAGTACAAGGCAAGAGACCATCTCAAGCTGACTCAATTCAGTCCAGAGGAGTACAAGGCAGGAGACCATCTCAAGTCATCTCAACTCAGTCCAAAGGAGTAGACAAGAGACCACACATCATAACAACTTAGTCCAGAGTCTGACGCACACCCATCACATGGGTACACCCAACACATGGGCACACATCGTCTCAACTTAGTCCAGAGGAGAACGACACACCCATCACATGGGCCCTCTCACAGATCGACTCAACTCAGTCTAGAGGAGAACGACCTAGAGAATGTCACACGACACTGCAATCATCAACACTCCCTCTTAGCTAGGGAGGCATTCTCCACCAGGCCAAGTCTCTCACGCAAGTACTCGAACTTCATCCTGGCAAGCGATTTGGTGAAGACATCTGCACCCTACTCGTGTGTAGAAAGGTACTGCACATGTACTGTTTTCCTCTGCACCATATCTCAATGTGTTTCGAATCTCGATTTATCGTTAAAACACAAGATTCTCGAAGAGCTTCTCACAGCTCTAGTTATCGCAATGAATAACGGTGGAATCCATCTCATGTCCAAATAAGTCTGGAAGGAGTTTGCAAAGCCACACTACTTCGCGAACTGCCACACACAAGGCAATATACTCTACTTCTGTGGTACTCAAAGCCACAGAAGTCTATTTCCTATTGTACCAAGAAACCATGGCAGATCCCAAAGTAAAACAACAACCGGATGTGCTCTTTCGATCCACTGTGCTCCCTGCCCAATCTGTATCGGCATATCCCTACAATCTCATGTCTACACCGGAGGCATATCGCGGGCCATAATCAATTGTGCCTCGTAGATATCTCAACACATGCTTCGCTGCTATCCAATGTGTCTGTCTCGACTGACTCATAAACTGGCTGAGTACTCTCACTGCATAGCATATATCAGGTCTGGTGTTGACCAGATACATCAATGATCCAATCAGTTGTCTGTAAAGATGTGGATCAATCTCGCCTGACTCAGAAGAAGCCTCGTTCATCTTCTTCAAATTCATCACCATCGATGTAGGCATGGATTTGCAGTCTGTCATACCAAATCTCTTCAATATCTCCACTATATATTTTCCTTGACTCAGAAAATCTCATCAGTCCTCTGCCATACTTCTAGTCCAAGAAGTAGTGCATCACTCCAAGGTCCTTCATCTCGAATTCAAAAGCTAATGCACACTTGCATTCAACAATAAGGCTTTCTGAATCGATGAGGAATAAGTTATCACATATAGGACCAAAATCAAGCACTTGTCACCAACAATGTGATAGTATAGGTTGGATCAGCAACACTCTTGTTGAAGCCCAAACTCATCAAGTATCCAACAATCATGCTCGAGGTGCCTGCATTAGTCCATACAGGGTTTTCGCCAACCTGCATACATGAGACTCTTTCTCATGTGTCATGAATCCATCTGGCTGCCGAATGTAAACTTCTTCCTCAATCTCACCATTGAGAAAGGCTTGTCTTTACATCCATCAGATGTAGTCTCCAACCCATGGATGTTATAAGATCAATAATCGTACAGATGGAAGTGTATTTGGGCAACAGGAGCAAATGTCTCCTCATAATCTATTCCCTCCACTTGAGAGAATCTTCTAGCCACAAATCTCGCTGTGTACTTCTCGACACTTCCATCAACTGCATGTTTGATCTTATAGATCCACTTGGAAGTCACTACAGACTTCCCTTCCAGTCTCGGAACAATATCCCACACATCATTCTTCATGATGGACTGATAGTTTTGTCATGGCATCTTGCCAAAACTATTGTCCTGCTGCTTCTCCGTGACAAGAAGGTTCAGTATCAATGATGTGGCTCATAACTGAAACATAGATCGAAAATCTATGTGGTCTCTTGCTCTCTCGAAATGTATCACGAGGAGTTGCATGTCCCTCTGCCTCCAGCAGAGTCTGTCGAGCCCGTATAGGCTTCTCCCGGCCTACTGCCAATGTCTCTGGGAATCATCAGCTGGAGCTACAGGATCAACTGGATCAATAATTGTCTCCCTCTTAATTGTTGAAGGGGAGAAGGTATTGTCTCTTCCTTCTTCTCAAATAGTTTGACTCCCTCTGAGTCAAGTGACTCCCTCTGAAGTCGGAAGGATGAACATCTTCCTTTTCCTGTGTTGCTAACCTAGAGACATCCCATGTCTTCTTAGGTCCTCTACTGTCTCTACAGTACTTTGTTGGCCTCCCGTACTAGGATAATAACCAAGATGACGTCCCGTAGGGATAACAATCAAAATGGCCTCCTATACTAGGATAATAACCAACCAACACAAATGGGCTCCCATACCAGGGATAATAGCCCTTCAATAATGAAATAAGAAAATTGGCCTCTCGTAGGAATAACAACCAACATGGCCTCGTGTACTAGGATAATTACCAAGATGGCCTCCCAAAAGGATAACAACCAAAATGGCCTCCTGTACTAGGATAATAACCAAGATGGCCTCCCGAAGGGATAACAACCAAAATGGCCTCCTATACTAGGATAACAACCAACCAAGAAAATTTGGACTCCCGTACTAGGGATAATGGTCCAAGTCATGAGGGCTCCCACACCAAGGATAATACCCTTCATTATCAAAAGCAAGCTACTACAGAGTAATGATGAAATCAATTAAGGAAAGTAGTACAAGACTTACCTTAGGTCTCAGCAATATATCACGTCGTGCTTGTTTACAGTCTTGGATCTTACAATCTCAACAGGCTTCTCGATCCATGTGCGGCTGACTAGATCGCACCAGGCTCCTCAGCCTGCAATCTAACCCTTGGGATCGAGTTGCTCAATACTTCCCCAGCTCACCAACTTACGAATTAGTACAGTTCTTACAAACCTTACAACTTTCGGACTCTCCCTCTATCCTTCGCTCTCTCTGTGATCCCCTTTGTCTCTCCCCAGACCTCCTAAGTATTACTTATATATATTCTTGGCTCATCATCCATTACAATACATTGCAAAAACCCTAACCCTAACGTTATTAGGTCTCCCTTGCATGTGTGCCTCACATGCTTCCCTTACACGTGTTGCTTTTCCTTCCAGTTGTCCTTTCTTCCCTTCATGCTTCTCTCACCAAAAATAGTCTTTTCCCCAGATTGGGTCTGCGTCCAACATGATGTTGTGCCAGATGAGCATGGTCCAGAGGACCATGACATGGCAGAACCACAAAGACCTGCAGAAACAAGTACAAAGAAAAGAAAAACTACTTGGGCTTGTGAAATTATTCAGGATGCCGAGAAGTATGGTGCTCCAAATGGATCTTTCAGAGAAAGCAAGAAACCTCGACCATATTCCAATTATGTGGCATTGTTATGTGATAACATTGATGTTGAGCCTACCTATTATGAAGAGGTTGCAAAGAAGAAAGTATGGAAGGATGCCATGATTGAGGAATACCAATCCATCATTAAGAATGATGTTTGGGATGTGGTTTCAAGACCGAAAGAAAAACCAGTTGCGAGTTCCAAATGGATCTACAAGACAAAACATTCAGCAAATGGCAGTATCGAGAAGTACAAGGCAAGATTTGTGGCTCGTGGGTTCTCCCAAAAAGAAGGAATAGATTATGAGGAGACATTTTCTCTTGTGGCGAGATACACTTCAATTAGAACTACACTTGCGATAACTGCAAGTAATGAAATGGAAGATACCATCAGATATTCTGTGTGTGACTATGACAGAGCCTGCTTGGCTATGATGATGATACTTGTGACATGATCTGTTTGATCATGAGATAGACTGTGTGGCTATGGTGATGCTACTTGTAGATTGGTCTGCAAGACCATGTGAGTCTTGCCCATGCCATGTGAGATGGATGGATGTGATTGAGACCATTACTTGAAGAACATCATAGTTAATACCTCCCTAGCTAAGAGGGAGTGTTGATGTTTTGGTAGCTGCGGGAGGTATTAACCTCCAGTATAACCTTTGTGCTTAGAATAGAAGATTTCAAAAGCAAGAGAACCATTAAACAGATGTCGAAATAACCTAGAAGAGAAGTCCACCCAAGGAGAATAATAATAAAGAATTAGAAGGCTCCAGAAAGATAAGTCAGTCCCACTTGAAAAGTCACCTAACAGACTTAGTATAAATAAAGGCAGGCGCTAGCTCATTTGACACACTCTCACTCACTCAATTAGGGCGCAAGTCTAAGGAGGAGCAGTTGTAGCAGTTGCAGTGGTGACGCAGAAGGAGGCGCAAGTCTGAGGAAGGTGACCTAGCATTTGCAGTGGTGAAGTCTCTACTTGCTCAGTCTTTCTAGTATCTCTCTCTTGTGCAGTTCTCTCTCTTGGTATTGTGTTGCTACAGCAGTTGTGTTGGTATTTCTGGTTAAGCTAGTCGTTGTACTAGGGTTTATCTGTTGGTTCTAGAGTGGACTTGCCAAAATCTATCTAAGAAAAGGTTATTGTGCTCGAGGGTGGTACGTGTAAGTGCCTATGGTTGGGTGACAATGGTGTAACATTGTCTATGGTTAAACGAGCATTACCAAAATTTTAACAATACAACCACCCGCAAGTTGTCGTACAACGTACGAACTAGGACCGTACAGTATGTATGGGTTTGTACAGCGTACAACCAAGCCGTACAGGTCATCATATAGTTGTAGTACAGCCAACAGGACTGCAAATATGGCAGAGGGTTTCCAACTGAGGTTTTGTAACATACAAAATATATAAATATTAAGTGATAATAATCATAAATAATAATAATAATAAATAGTTATTAATTGTATAAGGGACGCATCCTTTCATGGATGGTCACCATATGTGCCTTTAGGCTCTCTATATATTTGACACTCTCATTGTACATCTATTCATTGTATATTATCTATTTATCTCATTATATATATTCTTATTCAATATATTTATTGTCCAGTATGGATTATAGTTATTCATTCCATTTATGATGGATGTTCGTCGTAAGAACCAGATTGGTTCTTTACAGTAATTCATTTTCTTATAGTGTTTGTGTTCTTGTAAAGCATCCCCTCCCATTTTGCTATTCTTGTATCAGATCTGATTTATAAAAGCTCAGACAGCGAACTATTGACCATATTCAGTGTTACCATATGATGTCTGGTTATGAATGAATATCAAAAGGCAAGAAAGGGGTTTGGAATACACACGCTGCCAAGGAAAGGGTATCTCAAGCAGCAAGCACTCCCTCTACAAAGGCACTCATGGAAATGAACCAAGCATGGTACCTTGCAAGTTAATGACTCCATCACCATGAAGTAATCCAAAACGTTTCTATTCACCATACTTACACTTTGATAGGTTTTCTTGGGAAATATTCCCCTACTTGGGTACTGGCACACCTAATAGGGTCTTTTGATCGTCCTCCCATACCTAAACTTGGCAAATTACATAAAGTCTTGAGCTAATGTGAAGTTTGAAGAAGATACCTAATGTGAATTGCTTATTTGGCTTTTGTATTAAGTGATGGCTTACTTTGTGTGATTCTAATGACTCTTGCACCTCGTGATTGTAGGTTTTGCTTGATTATGTGGCTTTGTTTAACCATGGTGTACCTGACATGGTCCTTTGGAGGACGTCCTTATTATGACACCCAGGACGTTGTGCACTATACACAGGATGTTACACGTGTGATGCAAAGCGTTGGGTCACATGATGGCTTGGCATACTCAAATACACCCTCTCACACCTCTTGGACCTTGAACGATGGACAGATGAGCTCTCATATCACAAATATGGTCATATTGGTTATCAAATGGGCAAGAAGCCTACACCTTGGACAATGCACCCCAAAGCTTGCTAGGCTTTGATTGGAGGATGTTGCACTTGGATGTGATTGGACACCTCTTGGAGAGATGATGGACCCACTTTCCACCTAGGATGTTGGCCTTTTCACCTTGGACGTTGAGCATATTGATGATGACATCATGCATTATGATGCTTTTGATGATGATGGGGCCCAAATACCATTAGGGCACCCTTTTTGATGATGAGTTGGGATCCTTTGACAATGAGACGTGACCTTTGATAAGGAGGTGTCAACTTTCACCTTGCTTTGCACCATTTGATGATGAGACGTGGCCTTTGGAGGCCCTTGCACCCTTCTAGAGCATGATGTCACCCTCGTTATGGCTCCCTACACTCACACATGTGATATTGGAGGGGACGTTTTGGTGTATTAGCATATTTTATTATTGTTTGACGCTATTTTGGGGGTCAGCCATGACCTATCCACCTTGTATCATGGACATTTTATGTTTTTAGAACTTTTGGGGGGATATAGCACTAGGGTTTCCGCATATAAAGAGGCTAGCACTCCCTCCTTGTAAATCATAACTCACACTTGTGGAGATTCATCGTTACTTGTCTTATTTTCTCTCTCTTCATCATGGAGTACTTATGCACACTTATGGAAGGATGATCTAGAGGATGCTTTCTCTTGTTTTAGTGGATGTCTCATGAAACTAGGGTTTCCTCGTGCACAACGATTTGGCTTAGTAAGTGTTCTATTCCAAGTTTAAGTGTTTGTTCGTGGTATATTTGGTGTATGCTCTATTAGATGGTTAATAATTGCATGTTATCTTGTTTCCTTGGATAAATTTTGCTAGAAACCCTAAGGAAGGATTAAGATTGTTTATCCCCTTCCCTTGTTCATCCATCTAAATTTGTTGAAGCATAAAGAGGTCAAGCTAAGGATTATAATTGCATATCCCCTTAGACTTGATCTTGAGGTTGAAATCTAAGGTTTATAAGTGCATAAACTCTAGAGTTTGACCTAGTTCCATTGGATCTTGTTGTTAGACGCTAGAGATGAAGAAAACAACACCTAGGGTTTATAAGGGCATAATCCCTAGGGTTTGTTTCCTAGAAGGTTTGGCTTGGGTTTATGATTGGATAACCCTAAGCTTGCATCTTCAAGTCTTTCTCTTGCCTTTAGCAAGCTTCTATGTTGTTGCATTGACTCCATATGCCCAAGGATCTAAAGAAGGGGCTAATCATTCTCTTGCTACAAGTAATTGCAAACGCTAGTTTAATTTACCCTCTCTCTCTTCCAACGAATTGTGTTAGTTTAGGAAATCTACATTTGCATCTTGATTCACTTGCATGGTTAGCTTAATGTCTTGCATTAATTGCTTGGAATCGTTTCTAATTTAGTCATTGCTGCAATAATTGCATTTTCAGCCACTAGGGCTTGTTGCATTGCACTCAATTAACATGGTTTTATGCTCTCTCTTATGCAATCATTGGTTTATGGTGTGCTATTCTTTACCTAGTGTTTGGCACATATTTCTCATTTCATTTTACTAATCTAGGACTGTTTACTGGTTGTTGTTGTAAAACTGTTATATTAGGTTTGGATTGTCAAAGTTGACTTGGGTGCCATTGAGGAGTGGTATCGCTACATTGGAGAAGGTATCCATTGGAATAAACCCTTCTTGTTACATTGTCTAAAGTAAGAGAATCCTTTCTCTATTATTCCTTGCGAACAAAAGCAACATTTAATCCCTTTTTAGGCAAAGAACACTCCCTAGTTGACTTGGAGGTGGTACGATTCTTGAAGGCCCCTCCCTTCTAGATTTTTGTGATATTTGGCTTGCTAAATCTAAAACTCTTTGGATCTTGTTTTGACAGCCCAATTAGTCCTTTAGACTCTCAGATCTCTGAAGAATCACCACCTTGAGGTTGCATCTTGACCCCATAGTCCAACCAAAGTAAGGCACCAATCTTTCCTTTCATCCACCACCAAAAAAATACAAAACCTTTTCAAAAAATCATTTTTGTTTTCTAAGCTCTCTCTTGGTCTCAATCTATACTACACACATTGAGCTTAGTTAACCATAGGGAAGCCCCCCTTGACTAGAACCCTTCTAGCCTAAAGTAAGAAAGGCAAGACTACTGAGGTAATAGTGGGTAGTTTGCCTAAGTTGCC
>ML844603.1:0-13097 GCA_009831015.1 Picea engelmannii | reverse complement strand
TATCATGCATCATTGAAAATGAGCCCGTTCGAAGCGCTTTATGGAAGAAAGTGCAACACTCCAGTGAGCTGGGATAATCCAGCTGACAGAGTAGTAGTTGGGCCTGAATTGCTCAAAGAGATGGAAGATCAAATGATTAAAATCAAACAGAATCTGAAAGCTTCCCAGGACAGGCAGAACAGTTACGCTGATAGTAACATAACCCATAGAGAATTCAAAGTGGGTGACCATGTTTTCCTGAAAGTGAAAAGTAACAGGAGTTCCCTGAAATTGGGAAGTTGCGCCAAGTTGGCAGCAATATTTTGTGGGCCATTTGAGATCCTAGAAAGTATTGGGCCGGTTGCATACATTCTTGCATTACCTGCATCTATGGTTGTACATAATGTGTTTCATGTTTCACTACTTATAAAATATGTACCTGATGCTAATCATGTTATCGATTGGACTGTGATTCAGGTGGAACCAGAAGGTGTCCTGCAAGTGCATCCTGTGCGCATATTGGACAGGAAAAACAATCAACTCCGGAATCGAGCTATAGAGCTTGTAAAGGTCCAGTGGACCTGGTACGGTCCTGAGGACGCAACATGGGAGCATGCATATGTTATGCGGGCAGAGTACCCGCACCTTTTTGAAAATTTTGAAGAACTTGCAGATGCGATGTAAAGTTGCACTGAGGACAGTGAAAAAATAAGGGGAGGGGGATTGTAGTGTCCCCAAGGCCGAGCCCTGTTATAGATCATGATATATGCAATGAATTGTAAATGTGTTATATAGGCTGGTGAGCCAAGTTTTGTATAAGCCGGAAGGCTTATGTGTTTGTTAGGCTAGGAAGCCTAAGTGTTTGAGGGCCAGGAGCCTGCTGTTGTACTTGTATGTATGCAGAATAATCAATAAAATATAAACACCGCCAGGTGCAGACCGACCACGATGAATGAGTGAAGGGGGACTGAGCGTCCACAGAGTGGGAAAGGAACTAGGGGCTGGAAGGTGGGAAAGGGGCTGAGTGTTGAGCTTAGGGGCTAAGCCTAGGGGGCTTAGGCCTGTAATAATATTTTAATATTATTTCCTAAAATGCCATGTGCATATTATTTTATCCTAAGTTCCTAGCAAAAGGAAAGGCGTGTACAGGGAGGCATGCAGATGGAACGCATGCAGTTCCTAGGGTGACAAATGTCCACCCCGACGCATGCAAATAAAACAGAAAGGAACAGCCGTGGGGGGGGGATTCCATTGGACCCGACTGCCCTGAGCAGGAGCCGTACGAGCCAGTCTGCAAGAGACCTCGTGTATGTTTGTTATAGAGAGGAAGCCTGTGTGGGGTGCTGAAGAATGCGTGTTTACCCTTGTTCAGATCTGTGGAGTCTGTCTGTGAGAGAAAACCAGTGTGTGCATTCCCTGAACGAAATGTCCATGTCAATTTCGGGGAAGAGTCTCTGTTTGCCTAGGAAAAGCTGAGCGAGCTTGTGCGTGGAGCCCTGTTCTGAAATCTTGACCGTGAGAACATCCTGTGACTGCTGAACCGGTTCTTGGGAAGCCTGTGTCCGTTTTCCCTGTGTTTGTTGTGGCACGCAGTTCTAGACTACGTGAGGCTTGTTGGCCTGTGAGCGACTCCCTCCAGGTGAGAGAGTGCGCAGAGGAAGGAGAGAGCTCTTGGAAGGAACCCTGTAGCTGCCACAGAACCCGAAGACTTCCAATCCAGTCTGTTCCTGTAACCCAAGGTAAGGGAGACTGGTAGCCGAAGGACTGTCCAGGTGACAGAGAAGGTGCACTCTCCTGGGGTGGAACATGCATGTGGGGAATGAGGGTCTGTGGGCAGTGAGCATGGGAGATTCCTGGGAGAGCATAAATTCCCTGTAACCTCAGCCTGAGTCTGGATTCCTTGCCCTGGGGTGGAGCTCAGTCCCAGCTCGGGGGTGACCCACTGTTGAGTTGAGGAGCAGTGAGGTCTACGACTGGGAGGTTCGTGGAAGGCCTGCATTTGGTTGGTGGATTTCTCCATTGTCACAAGATAAGTGTTTAATTATATTTTTACCACATTTTATCATGACTGTACTGGATCTGTTATCATGTTTTCCGCTGTGTAAATGAATTACTGTTGAAAGCTATGGATTGTCTAATTATAACAGTAACTATATGTTTATTCTGAGAATTAAAATGTATCTCTTTGCTATTACACATGTGATTATACAATTCTGTATGTTTTATGTAAAAGTCCATGTACAGATTGGTTAGCGAGAGGTTTGAAAGCCTCGGTAGTGAAAAGTGACACTACACCTGTCCAGTCTGTTAGCGACATTTCTTGTCCTAGGCACAAGAGTATTCAGGTTTGCAAGTTGCACGAGGAGCGCCTAAGCGCAGCGAACAGAAGAAGTCCTTTTCGGACTTAAAATCAAGCGAGCGGGCAAAATTATAGTGTCAACAATCTGGATCCATCCATATGAGCATATCAATGGGTGGTGGGAAATCGCGGATAGAAAGGTGCGCTGAAGATAATGCAATGGATGGCACCCATATTGTATGCAGGGAAGAGTAACAACCGTCCATCCGAGGGACACATGGCGCGAGATCCAGTCGCGTCGGTTTTTCGGCAGTCACGAGTTCAGAGGGTGAAGGTTTTATGTCGTTGTATATTCCGAAACCCCGAACCCCGAAGCGCCGATGGCGCCCAAAGTCGGGCCCATAGTATCAAGGGGCAGTCTCGGCCATCCATCCATAGGAGACACCTGGCGTGCGATTATGCTCCTCGCCGTTTCGCCCATCGCGATTTCAATAAGTAAGGATCATCCCGTGGTTACCTGGGAAATAAAAGAGCTGCGCAAAGGGGGCCAAAGGCATCGGGTCCATTCGCTAAAAGGTTCATCACATTCTCTGGGTGTCATTTGATCCGACCTCAAGCCTGGTTTTTGCTTGAAGTAAATGAAGGTAAGGAAGAGTGGTTGAAACCTCTCTTCATGCATTAAGTGCAATATATGGAGGTTCCAGCAGACAGTCTGCCTGATACAGTCCTGTACACTGATTTTCTCCAAAAGTTCATGGCCGGTCCTCATCTGACCAGAAAAAAGTCTGCACGCGCCATGTTGGCCTTTAATGTTGCTGCTATCTCCTGTGCAGGAGCTATGCGCAGTTAAGGCGGTGTCTGACGAAAGTTACCTGACCAAATTCGACCGAGGGGACATCAAGTCTTAAGTGCACGATCGGCCAGAGTCTGCATGCGCAGACTGTCAGAAGACATGCAGAAGCAATGTTTTTAATGTAGCGTCTTGTTTTTGCTGTTGTTGTTGTTTTGGAGTATATGTAGGCGTTTTTGCCATTTTTGGAATTATCGATGGTTGAGCAAGACTCCCAGTTGTAAAAACTTTAAGGAAGAACTGTCTATTTCTGGTTATTTCGGGACTCTGGAGACTTCTTGCCTGATGAATGTCAGTTTCTTTCATGTCTTTGTATATACTGTATTAGAGTAGCTTGGAATTGGAGGATCCAGTCGAGTTGTGATTGTTATAGGATGATGTATGTTGGATCACTGTAACAGTTGTGTTGTTCTAAACAGTCCCTGTGAACTTCTCAGCACTGAACGACTTGGAATTGGAGGATCCAGTCAAGTCTTCCCTTCAGTTTCTTGAAGCCCTGAACCAAGCGGATCTTGTATTCAGAGTTTTTCCTCTACGAACTACCGAAAGGCTTGTTGCTTGAGATAGTTTGCTCATTCTTCTCCCAAGTCTTCCACCTGCCCATCTTTAAATCAACTCCCTGACTGAAGTTGGGTCAAGACCTCCTTTGTTCCTTGCTATTAGACATAGTTCCTAATTTGAAGCGATACCTTTTTGGGTCTCTACCCATTTGATCGCCCATTTATCAAACCGTGACATAAAAACTTATGGGCGTTGGGCTCTGCTTCTGCAAGCAATCCAGGAGCGACTTCCAGCGCTAACCTTTCTGGCGTCGTTGCCGAGGACGAAGTTGAAGATTTTCCCTGGGCAGAACGACATTGAGCCTCTGATTTTGAAGGTGCATCATACATCAGAGCCCTTAAATATTGCTACTGTGCACCTGGCGACTCCACTGTGGCGACTCCATTGTTTCCATTTCACTGTTTCAGCTGTAGCTATTGTTAGCACACTTGAAAGCTGATCCTACAGAGCTTTCTCGAGAAGGTTTCAACAACTTCTTTCTCAACCTGAGAAGCTTCCTAGGGTAACAACAACGTTAAGATCTGGCCTTTGATGGTGAACAAGGACCAAACACATTCGAAGCTGTAAATCTTTCACCTGGCGACTCCATGATTCAAGGATCAATTAGCGACTCCACTGGTTTGATATGGAGAAAATATTAGCTAAAAGGTTTTCTTTCTGTGACTTTTCCCAGATAGTTGGTTTTCCTAATGCACTTCCTGATAGAGACATATGGGAAAATTTCCTCCCTGAATTTCACGCAAAGAGTTGGGAGGTACCAGCTGAGCATTTACTGGAATTTCATGAGGTTATTCATCGACTTAATATCATGCATGAAGATGTCCAGATTAATCTCTTCAGGTATTCATTGAAGGGAGCTGCTCTTGAATGGTGTCCGTCTCTTCCCGCTGCAAGCATCTTCTCTTTAACAGGTTTTCATACAACTTTCAATTCATTTTGTAAAGACTACTATCCAATTGATTGTTTGTTTGAAAACTGTTGTGAGGAGTTTTCTTTGCTTCATGAAGCCTCTGCTGGCCTTGAAGACCATGTCCATGATAAAGCCTTTACTGTGGAGGAAAACATTTGCCATGAAAAAACATAGGTGTTGAATGATATTAATTGTGTTAGCCCTAGAACGGAAGCATCTGACATTATTTCAGATGCACTTGTTCTTTTAGATGTTCATAACGATCAACATGCCTCTTGTGAAACTTATGAGATTATAGAGCATATGTGGTCTATAGTAGACGTCTTACCTGGGTATCGGGTTGAAGTAGATGTTCCTAGCAACCCTGCTTATGACGACAAAGACCTCCCCGTTTTTAAAGAGGGGATGGTTGTGGAGGAGGATTTTTCTCTTTTCCTTCAAGGGGTTTCTCATGATATATTTTTGCCTGGGAATAAAGAGAAAAAGATTGTGTGTGAGAAGCCAGAACCAGTAGGTCCCACTATCCCTAAAACGTAAATTTTTGACGGGATCACTGTTCTGGAGGAGGATCATATCAATGAAGGACAACCCCTTTTTGATGTATATTATAGTGATGATGAGCAGCAAGCTTATCCTACATTTGATCACTATAGAGATACTGAAGAGCCAGTCAGCAAATAGAACCACCCCATGGTCCCTATTTATGATGAATACGAATCAGACCTGGGGGAGAGCCAAGAACAAGAGAAGAAAGAACCAGTGGAACAGGTGACTTCCTGTCCGGAGCCCGCCCATTCACCTATGCAGACTCATGAAGTTCAGCCCTGTAGGAGTAGCTGTGGAGCAGAGCAGGCCTGCTGCTACCCTTTTCACAGGGTTTGCCACTCATTCTATGATCCTGTCAGCGAGTACATGGAGTGGCATGTCCTTTATGCCTTGGAGCCGCCCTATTCCATATCAACTTCACCCTATGAGGAGAAGTTGAAGAGTGTAGCCGTTTTGCTGTCATGGTTACATCATCTGCTGGTGATCATCGACAAAAAGAAAGAGCTTCGCTTTAGGAAGTTGCTTGATTGGCTATGGTGGAAGTCTGCTTTCACCTAGCCCCATGTAAAGTGTTTTATTAGTTTAGGATTGTATATAAATAAGCTCCTTTGAGCATGTATATTTATTTTGTTGCTTTTATTTTTCAGCCTAAATTTTCAGCAGCGTGATGTTTTGAGCATGACTCCATAGCCCAACAACAAGGCACTGAAGTTGCGGAATGAGTTCTTAGAGCATCACAGGGATGACTCTATCCCCCATGGAGCCTAATGTTAGCGACATTTCTTGTCCTAGGCACAAGAGTATTCGGGTCTGCAAGTTGCACGAGGAGCGCCCAAGCGCATCGAATAGAAGAAGTCCTTTTCAGACTTAAAATCAAGCGAGCGGGCAAAATTATAGTGTCAACGATCTGGATCCATCCATATGAGCATATCAACGGGTGGCAGGAAATCGCGGATATAAAGGTGCATCGAAGATAACACAATGGATGGCACCCATATTGTATGCAGGGAAGAGTAACATCTGTCCATCCGAGGGACGTGTGGCGCGAGATCCAGCCGCGTCAGTTTTTCGGCAGTCGCGAGTTCAGGGGGTGAAGGTTTTATGTCATTGTATATTCCGAAACCCTGAACCCCGAAGCGTCGATGGCGCCCAAAGTCGGGCCCGCAGTACCAAGGGGCAGTCTCGACCGTCCATCCATAGGAGACACCTGGTGTGCGATTACGCTCCTCACCGTTTCGCCCATCGCGATTTCAAGAAGTAAGGATCAACCTGTGGTCACCTGGGAAATAAAAGAGCTGCACAAAGGGGGCCAAAGGCGTCGGGTCCATTCGCTGAAAGGTTCATCGCGTTCTCCGGGTGTCATTTGATCCGACCTCAAGCCTGGTTTTCGCTTGAAGTAAATGGTGGTTGAAACCTCTCTTCATGCATTAAGTGAAAGATATGGAGGTTCCGACAGACAGTCTGCCCGATATGGTCCTGTACACTGATTTTCTCCAAAAGGTCATGGCCGGTCCTCATCTGACCAGAAAAAAGTCTGCGCGCGCCAAGTTGGCCTTTAATGTTGCTGATATCTCCCGTGCAGGAGCCATGCACAGTTCAGGCGACGTCTCAGGAAAGTTACCCGACCAAATTCGTCCGAGGGGACACCAAATCTTGGGTGCACGATCGGCCAGAGTCTGCATGAGCAGACTGTCAGAAGACATGCAGACGCAATGTTTTTAATGCAGCGTCTTGTTTTTGTTGTTGTTGTTGTTTTGGAGTATATGTAGGCGTTTTCGCCATTTTTGGAATTATCGATGGTTGAGAAAGACTCCCAGTTGTAAAAACTTTAAGGAAGAACTGTTTTCTGGTTATTTCGAGACTCCGGAGACTTCTTGCCTGATGAATGTCAGTTTCTTTCATGTCTTTGTATATACTGTATTAGAGCAGCTTGGAATTGGAGGATCCAGTCAAGTTGTGACTGTTATAGGATGACGTATGTTGGATCACTGTAACAGTTGTGTTGTTCTAAACAGTCCCTGTCAAGTCTTCCCTTCAGTTTCTTGAAGCCCTAAACCAAGCGGATCTTGTATTCAGAGTTTTTCCTCTATGAACTACTGAAAGGCTTGTTGCCTGAGATAGTTTGCTCATTCTTCTCCCAAGTCTTCCACCTGCCCATCTTTAAATCAACTCCCTGACTAAAGTTGGGTCAAGACCTCCTTTGTTCCTTGCTATTAGACACAGTTCCTAATTTGAAGCGATACCTTTTCGGGTCTCTACCCATTTGATCGCCCATTTATCAAACCGTGACATAAAAATTGATGGGCAYTGGGCTCTKCTTCTGCAAGCAATCCAGGAGCGACTTCCAGCGCTAACATTTCTGGCGCCGTTGCTGGTGACGAAGTTGAAGATTTTCCCTGGGAAGAATGACATTGAGCCTCTGATTCTGAAGGTGCATTAGACATCAGAGCCCTTAAAGATTGCTACTGTGCACCTGGAAACTCCACTGTGGCGACTCCATTGTTTCCACTTCACTGTTTCATCTGTAGCTATTGTTAGCACACCTGAAAGCTGATCCTAAGGAGCTTTCTCGAGAAGGTTTCAACAGTTGCTTTCTCAGCCTGAGAAGCTTCCTAGGGTAACAACAACGTTAAGATCTGGCCTTTGATGGTGAACAAGGACCAGACACATTCGAAGCTGTAAATCTTTCACCCGGCGACTCCATGATTCAAGGATCAATCAATGAATCCACTGGTTCGATATGGAGAAAATCTTAACTAAAAGGTTTTCTTTCTGTGACTTTTCCCAGATAGTTGGTTTTCCTAATCCACTTCCTGATAGAGACATATGGGAAAATTTCCTCCCTGAATTTCACGCAAAGAGTTGGGAGGTACCAACTGAGCATTTACTGGACTTTCATGAGGTTATTCATCGACTTAGTATCATGCATGAAGATGTCCAGATTAAGCTCTCCAGGTATTCATTGAAGGGAGCTGCTCTTGAATGGTGTCGGTCTCTTCCCGCTGCAAGCATCCGCTCTTTAACAGGTTTTCATACAACTTTCAATTCATTTTGTAAAGACTACTATCCAGTTGATTGTTTGTTTGAAAACTGTTGTGAGGAGTTTTCTTTGCTTCATGAAGCCTCTGCTGGCCTTGAAGACCATGTCCATGATAAAGCCTTTACTGTGGAGGAAAGCATTTTCCATGAAAAAACAGAGGTGTTGAATGATATTAATTGTGTTAGCCCTAGAACGGAAGCATTTGACATTATTTCATACGCACCTGTTCTTTTAGATGTTCATAACGATCAACATGCCTCTTGTTAAAATTATGAGATTATAGAGCAGATGTGGTCTATAGTAGATGGCTTACCTGGGTATCGGGTTGAAGTAGATGTTCCTAGCAGCCCTACTTATGACGACGAAGACCTCCTCGTTTTTAAAGAGGGGATGGTTGTGGAGGAGGATTTTTCTCTTTTCCTTCAAGGGGTTTCTCATGATATATTTTTGCCTGGGAATAAAGAGAAAAAGATTGTGTGTGAGAAGCCAGAACCAGCAGGTCCCACTATCCCTAAAACAAAATTTTTTGACGGGATCAATGTTCTGGAGGAGGATCATATCAATGAAGGACAACCCCTTTTTGATGTATATTATAGTGATGATGAGCATCAAGCTTATCCTACATTTGATCACTATAGAGATACTGAAGAGCCAGTCAACAAGAAGAACCACCCCATGGTCCCTATTTATGATGAATACGAATCGAACCTGGGGGAGAGCCAAGAACAAGAGCAGAAAGAACCAGTGGAACAGGTGACTTCCTTCCCGGAGCCCGCCCATTCACCTATGCAGACTCATGAAGTTCATCCCTGTAGGAGTAGCTGTGGAGCAGAGCAGGCCTGTTGCTACCCTTTTCATAGGGTTTTCCACTCATTCTATGATCCTGTCAGCGAGTACATGGAGTGGCATGTCCTTTATGCCTTGGAGATGCCCTATTCCATATCAACTTCACCCTGTGAGGAGAAGTTGAAGAGTGTAGCCGTTTTGCTGTCACGGTTACACCATCTGCTGGTGATCATCGACAGAAAGAAAGAGATTCCCTTTAGGAAGTTGCTTGATTGGCTATGGTGGAAGTCTGCTTTCACCTAGCCCCATGTAAAGTGTTTTATTAGTTTAGGATTGTATATAAATAAGCTCCTTTGAGCATGTATTTCTATTTTGTTGCTTTTATTTTTCGGCCTGTATTTTCAGCAGCGCGATGTTTTGAGCATGACTCCATAGCCCAACAACAAGGCACTGAAGCTGCGGAATGAGTTCTTAGAGCATCACAGGGACGACTCTATCCCCCATGGAGCCTAATGTTAGCGACATTTCTTGTCCTAGGCACAAGAGTATTCGGGTCTGCAAGTTGCACGAGGAGCGCCCAAGCGCAACGAACAGAAGAAGTCCTTTTCGGACTTAAAATCAAGTGAGCGGGAAAAATTATAGTGTCAATGATCTGGATCCATCCATATGAGCATATCAACGGGTGGYGGGAAATCGCGGATAGAAAGGTGCGCCGAAGATAACGCAATGGATGGCGCCCATATTGTATGTAGGGAAGAGTAACAACCGTCCATCCGAGGGACGTGTGGCGCGAGATCCAGTCGCGTCGGTTTTTCGGCAGTCGCGAGTTCAGGGGGTGACGGTTTTATGTCGTTGTATATTCCGAAACCTCGAACCCCGAAGCGCCGATGGTGCCCAAAGTCGGGCCCACAGTATCAAGGGGCAGTCTCGTCCGTCCATCCATAAAAGACACCTGGCGTGCGATTAGGCTCCTCGCCGTTTCGCCCATCGCGATTTCAAGAAGTAAGGATCAGCCCGTGGTCACCTGGGAAATAAAAGAGCTGCGCAAAGGGGGCAAAATGCGTCGAGTCCATTCGCTGAAAGGTTCATCGTGTTCTCCGGGTGTCATTTGATCCGACCTCAAGCCTGGTTTTCTCTTGAAGTAAATGAAGGTAAGGAAGAGTGGTTGAAACCTCTCTTCATGCATTAAGTGCAAGATATGGAGGTTTCGACAGACAGTCTGCCCGATACAGTCCTGTACATTGATTTTCTCCAAAAGGTCATGGCCGGTCCTCATCTGACCAGAAAAAAGTCTGCGCGCGCCATGTTGGCCTTTAATGTTGCTGCTATCTCCCGTGCAGGAGCCATGCGCAGTTAAGGCGACGTCTGACGAAAGTTACCCGACCAAATTTGGCCGAGGGGACACCAAGTCTTGGGTGCACGATCGGCCAGAGTCTGCATGCGCAGACTGTCAGAAGACATGCAGACGCAATGTTTTTAATGCAACATCTTGTTTTTGCTGTTGTTGTTGTTTTGGAGTATATGTAGGCGTTTTCGCCATTTTTGGAATTATCGATGGTTGAGCAAGACTCCTAGTTGTAAAAACTTTAAGGAAGAACTGTTTTCTGGTTATTTAGGGACTCTGGAGACTTCTTGCCTGATGAATGTCAGTTTCTTTCATGTCTTTGTATATACTGTATTAGAGCAGCTTGGAATTGGAGGATCCAGTTGAGTTGTGACTGTTATAGGATGATGTATGTTGGATCACTGTAACAGTTATGTTGTTCTAAACAGTCCCTGTGAACTTCTCAGCACTGAACGACTTGGAATTGGAGGATCCAGTCAAGTCTTCCCTTCAGTTTCTTGAAGCCCTGAACCAAGCAGATCTTGTATTCAAAGTTTTTCCTCTACGAACTACCGAAAGGCTTGTTGCCTGAGATAGTTTGCTCATTCTTCTCCCAAGTCTTCCACCTGCCCATCTTTAAATCAACTCCCTGACTGAAGTTGGGTCAAGACCTCCTTTGTTCCTTGCTATCAGACATAGTTCCTAATTTGAAGCGATACCTTTTCGAGTCTCTACCCATTTGATCGCCCATTTATCAAACCGTGACATAAAAACTGATGGGCGTTGGGCTCTGCTTCTGCAAGCAATCCAGGAGCGACTTCCAGCGCTAACACAGTCTAAAGTACCTAGTCTAACCTTGAATCCTAAATATCAACTTCCACAAAGTGAGAGGCGGAAGAGGAAGGAAACATGTCAACAGGAAGTTTCACATGATGTCCCCGAGGCAACTATTGAGTTCCCTCAAGAATCGGTTAAGGAGTTGGAAAAGACCCTTGAAGTAGCTATTGTGTCTCCTCAATAACCGATTAGTGAGTTGGAGGAAACTCCTAAGATGACAAGTGGAAGTAAGGGGAAGCTTAAAATGAGGAAGGCTCAAAAGAAACAAATCTCAGAGCCTACGATAGTGGAAATAGGGAATGTTCAGGAAGGGCAGACTCCAGAACCCACACTTTGATCCTCCAAGGTGAAAATCAAATCGACACAAGAGAAACAAGTTTCCAAGCCTATAACTGTTATTAAAATGAAGAAGAGGAAGTTGTTTGAGGATACTTCCACCCCTGTCAGCAAATCTGAGGAAGTCTCTCTTCCTGTACGAAGAACCACCAGGAGCATGGCCAAACAGATAACAGTTCCATATGTGCCTTCTCTCCCAGAAGATCCTATTGATATTCTGACTTCTCTAGAGAAGGAAAGTGGCTATGGGGCTACGATTAGTGAGACCGAGGGGTTGGTGACATAAACCTTGAGATGTCTAAGAAAGGAGAAGGAAGCCCGAGAGGAGGTGATTGAACAAACAATCACATCTGATCCTGACAATTCTATGAGAAAACAACAATTGATAATGAAAATTGGGAAGCTGACAAAACATAATGAGAAGATGAAACAAGAATTTATAGAGTACCAAGTGTTGGATAGGCACATTAAGCCAGATAATACATAATTGAAAGAATGCAACCTAAGGTTACAGGATACAGAATAAGAGGTCTTTGCTAAACTCAACAAATTTTTACGTTTGATTCAATACACCAGGGTGATTAAGAAGGAACTTAGGAGAAAAGCTTCTTGTCTCAACATCCTACAACCAGATAAATGATGGGGAATGGTTCAGTTTTGAAAAATTTTGAGTATCAGTTTTGATATTGTTGCATGAGGGCATGCAATGAAATTAGCATGGCGGAAATGTCGAGTCTCCATTTTGACACTTCTAGTATCCTATATTATCCTCTATCTGAGTCTATTTTACCTATTATATGTGTATATAATTGACCATTTCCTGCACAAACCTACTTTGTGACCTTGTCCATGTGCATAGAGAGGTAACTTATGTTAAAGCATGATTTGTTTGATTTTATTGATTAAATTGGATTAAATGGTTGATTATTTATCTCCTAATTAATTTGACTCTTAAGAAGCTCCATCTGGTACTTCAACAATTGCATGATCCGATACTTCATAGGATCCGATACTTCACTGATCCGATACTCCGCTATTCCATCTATTTCGGTACTACCCATTCAACACTTATTCCAGTACCAACACAACGATTCTTCTAGTACTACCCTCTCAACATTTATTCCGGTATCAACACAACGTTTCATCCGACACCACCAGCTCAGTGCCTCATCCGGTACCACCGGTTCAACGCCTCATCCTGTACCACCAGCTCAACATCTCATCTGGTACCACCAACTCAACGCCTCATCTGTTACCAACCTCACGCCTACTTCGGTACTACCTTTGCATTGGTTCGGTACCCATGGTCGTGACTGTGTTCATCCAGTACTAAACCCCTGTCTACAGGATTTACATGTTGAACGAGTATGCTGATGAAGATTCCAAGAAGTTAGTTGGATAGAAGTCTCTTGAGGTAGTTTTGAGATCATGATAGACTTCATCGCTCATGCACTTTGTGTCATGAGGATGAAGTCCATCCCTAGAGATACGACGTGGATTACCAATTGTAATATTTTAAAACCATTTGATAATTATCTTTAGATCTTGGTAATAACAACTCACCTTCTTTATAAGGGATGATGTAGATGATAGGGAGCAAAGTAGTAAGTAAAGGATGATATACTTTGT
>ML844602.1:38224-48639 GCA_009831015.1 Picea engelmannii | reverse complement strand
GGTTCAATTGTAGATGAGAGTGCTATGTGCATTTGTTTTGGTGAATGGATTCTTCTTCTAGTCTCAACTCCTGCATCTTTGTTTATGATAAGTTGATCTGAAGGATGATTCTTCTGTACTCATTTGATATGTTTCTTTTGAGGTACTTGATGAACTTGCTCTTCTACTTCTGTCTGATCCTCTTCATCTTTCCCTTCTACTTTTTCTTCATCTTCTACTTCTTCGTCGTAAAGTTGTTCCATTGATTCATTTTATTATTCCTTTAATTCTTGTCTACCTGTTTCATCAATTGTTACGTTGATGCTTTCCACAACTTTGTTCAATCTTAGGTTGTAACACTTGTATGTTTTTCTTGTACTTGAGTAACCAACAAGTACTCCTTTATCCACACGAGAGTGAAAATTTCCCATTCTTCCAACTTCTCTTTTGATGTAGCAATTGCTTCCAAAAAATATGAAGTGCTTTACATTTGTTGGTCTTCCTTTCCATAGCTCGTAGGGATTTTTTTTAGTGTTGTTTCTTAGAATTACTTTGTTTTGAATGTGAACTGTTGTATGCACTGCTTGTGTCCAAAAGATATCTGTTAATTTGGAATCCATTATCATTGTTCGAGCTATTTCCTGTACTGTCCTGTTATTTCTTTCAACAACTCCATTCTGTTGAGGTGTCCTAGCAACGAAGAATTGCCTTTTTATTCCATGCCTACTGCAGTAGTCCATAAATTCCTTTGAACTGAACTCTCCTCCATTATCATATCTCAAGCATTTGATTTTTGAATCCATTTCATTTTCAACCATTTCCTTGTAGACCTTGAAGTTTTTAAAATCTTCTGACTTATTCCTGAGGAAGAAAACTGTAGTCATTCTTGTATAATCATCAACTAATAACATAAAGTATTTCTCACCTTTTAAACCCTTTGTTGTAGTTGGTCCAACTAGATCAGTATGCACAATTTCCAGTGGTCTTATTGTTGAATATTCCTTTGATTTGAACCTGGTCTTTGTTTTCTTTCCTTGTTGACAATGCTTGCATAAAGTGTTGGATGGTTTCGTGATCTGGGGAATTTCTATAACTTCTTCCATTTTGCTGAATTTGACAAGGTTATCAAAATGTTTGTGACCCATTCTTCTGTGCCATAGCCAACTTTCATCTTCCTTTTCTAGGAAACACTTTTCATTTCCAATTTCACTTAATACATATATGTTGCTTGAAGTTCTTGCAGCTGTTGCAATCCATTTTTCCGAACCTTCTTTTCTTATCTCACACTTTTTTGAATCGAAAGTAACTTTATGACCTTGGTCACAAATTTGACTCATACTTAGAAGATTATGTTTCATATCTTCTACTAGTAGAACATTTTTTTCCTTGGTATTCTTGTTCCCAATTCCGACTGTGCCTTTTCCAATGATTTTAGCTGAATCATAATTTCTGAAGGAGACTGATCCATATCTTTCCTTTCTTAATGTAAGAAACATGTCTCTATCACCTGCCATGTGTTTTGAACAACCATTGTCAACATACCAACCATGTTTCTTCTGCTTAGATTGTACAAAGAGAGTGCATTCGTCATTGTTATACTAATTATCCTTTCTTATCCATGTCCTTTTTTAAGGTTCATGTCTGTGACTATTGTTATTCTGTTGCGGTTCTCTAGGAGGGATTGTCATTCTGCAATATTTGGCCATGTGTCCAAAGTTGTTACATTTGTAGCATTTCACTTCAGTGCTCAAATATTGAAACATGTTGTAACTTATTCTCTGTGTTTCACTAGGCCTTCTTGGATAACCCTTTTTGTATGACTTTCAAAGTTGTTTATGTTCCTGTTGTTAGCTCTTCAATTCACAACTTTATGTCCAAAATTATTACATGCATAACATAAACCAAAAAAGATAGTTTGATACCTGGGAGTTGAAGATCTTCTGAAAGGAGGTAATCTTATGAATCCTTCTTCTTTCTGAGGCCTATCTGTCGGTTGTTGATTCTAAAATATGAATCTTTTTGGTGGAGGAGTGTCCCTGTAATCTTCCTTTTAGATCTTCCTATACCCTTTGATTGTTTCTGCATAGATTTTTGGATATGTTTCTTTCTTTTTTGTTTTGGATCTTGATCCCTTTATGTCTGATTGTATTTAAGTCTAGACTTGTCATGATGAGGTTTTTGACTACTGATAATGTCATCCAAAATTTTCGAGTTGTTCTTCATATTTTTCTTTTGAAGATCCTTTCTTACTGTGATCTCTGCTTCCAAATTTCCAATGATCCTGTCTTTTTCTTCTAGTTGTTCTTTGAGTGCTTCTTCAATTCCGTTATATTCTTCTATTTGAACCTTCAAATTTGTGATCATTTGTTCTAGTTCTTGATTGTCTTCTTTCTTGTCTAGTTCCGCTTGTAGTTTCTTGTTTTTCTTCTTTTCTCTTTTGATAACTTTTAGGGAACACAACAATTCTTCTCGGTAGTCAACTTCTGCCTCTTCATATTCTTTTTCAGCTTCTTATTTATGAGAGTCTTCTACTGCAATGAATAGAAATCTTTTTGTCTCACTGTCACTGACTTCATCTTCATCTAATGATGAGATGTCTTCTTTGGTGCATAAGCTTTTCTTGAAAAATTTCTTTGTGGTTCTATTTCCTTTATATGTTTGTTTTCTATTTGAGTAACCTTCATCATTTATATTTTTCTTATGAGGACATTTGTTAGGAAAATGACCAATACCATCACAATTAAAAAAACCAAAGGAATCTTACCTCTATACCTATAGTTGGTTCCCTCGTTCAATCTTCTGACAAAGTTGGCCACTTCTTCATCATCTTCCGAGATGTCACTGCTGCTGCTATGTTCTTTTTCTTTTTGCTTTCCCTTTTTATTTGACCTTTTAGATGCTTTGAAAAATGATTCTTTTATATCTGGATTGTCTTGTTCAATTATCATTTCATATGCTATGAAGATTCCATGTAGTTCATCCATGATTTTTGAGTTTAGATCTACTCTTTCTTCTAGTGTTGATATCTTAGGGTCAAATCTCATAGGAAGAGATCTTAGTACCTTTTGAACAATTATATATTCTTTGATTTCTTCTCCTAATCCCATGATTTCATTTATTGTTTCATCTACTCATAAAAAGAACACTTTAATATTCTCATCTTCCTTCATCTTAAGTTGTTCGAACCGACCTCTGTAAGTTTGAAGCTTTGCTGTTTTGACTTTTGAATCTCCTTCATAAATATTTCAAAGTTTATCCCAAATCTCTTTAGCAGATTTACAATGTGCAACTTTGGTGAATACTGATTCTTCAAGACCATTAAGAAGTGCATTTGTGGCTTTGGAATTATTTTGACTGAGTTTCATTGCTTTGTCATTTGTCAGTGGAACTGTTGGTGCTGTGTATCCATCCCCATGTTTGTATATATGTCTTCAACCTTATTCTCCAAAATGCATACTTATGTCCATCAAACTGTGGTATTCCATTTTTATAGATGTTGTTGCTCTCCATGATCTACCTTTTAGTGGTTAAACTGATTTCTGAAGGAACCTTCTCTAATTCCAATTGTTGGATTACTGAGAGGGGGGGTGAATCAATAATAGATAAATTTAATCCTTTTTAATCAATGTAGCATTATCATCCAATATTTTCAATGTAAATAAACAATGAACAAATGAACAATCATACACATACACAGTACACTAGTGTTTTTACGTGGAAACCCAAAGCGGGAGAAAACCACATAATGATTTTTCTTATATGTTTTGAATAATTACATTCATTGGAAGCACAAACTTCCTTTTTTTTCCAGCTGCAATTGGAAGGAGTCTCCAACCCCCTAGTTTCTCACGCTACAACCTGAGGGAAGCTCCAACTCCCCAATTCTCTCGCTACAACTAGAAGGAGGCTACAACCCCTATGTTTTCGGGCTACAACCTGAAGGTGGCTACAACCACCTTTACTTTCCCCATCCAAATGACCTGAAGCAGAAGTAGAATGATGGAACCACTGTCACACTATCACTGTGAGATATACCATTGTACACCTATATCAATCTGTACCACTGAACTGCAACCAACCTATATAGTTTCTCTATAATCAATCTGTACCTGAACTGAACATGTATCAACAAAATACAACATGTACATGACCTATAGTGCTACAACACACATATGTATGTGTCCTATCTGTTATGCATCCCGTGTATGTACACTACCAAAATGTTATGCAACCTGCGTATGCCTTCTAAAAACTAGGTTTTTCTGTCTTCTAAAAACTTTTGACCCTGTGTGACTTCTGACTATATATGTACCATGTGCATGCATCCTCATATATATCTCTCTCTAGTCATGTGACATAAGTGTGTGTAATAATGAATAAGTATAATAACCCTCACATGCTCTAGAATTCAAACCCTTTATCATATTCAGCCTCTCAATACATCAACCAATACAAGCTCTCAATCACATACCACAAAAACCCTTAGCCATATGCCAAGAAATACGAAAAGTGCCTCAACAAGAAGTATCAATGATAAATATACCAACACTGTATTTATGTAGATATGACTTATACAAAAGATCCCATGCAACCATTAGTATCTCTAGCGAGAATTCTCAAATCTCCATAACCATTTCTCATGCATACATCAAAATCAAACTATTCATAGAAATAATACATACCTTTTGTACAAATGGATAGATATGATGTATCTGAGAACTGTAGACCTTCCTAGGAGCTTGATATCAGAATCTAGAACCTCTTCATATTCATCTTTTTAAGTTTCTATGGTTTTACCAACATGTATGCACCCTAATAAACTACCATCCCGCATACGTACGCACCCTAATACACTGTCAACCCGCGTATGTACACACCCTAATACACTGTCAGCCCTTGTACACCTAAGAAATTAGTTTTTTTTTTTTTATATTCGTTGTAATTATGAAAATTTAACTGTCAACCCTTCGTACTACCTCAGACTTTCACAAGTTTAGATGTATCAATGAGTACTTGCAATAAGCCTTACACAACAAAAAATATTCAATGTGTTCAAGTGTGATGAAATGAGAGAGCCTTGCCTCTTATTTATAATTTCATGTAGCATCCCACTTTCCTTTTTTTTGGGAGTTCTCCATTAAATTTATTATTTAAATAATTTATTTTTCAAACACTTTGAATTTTTGGGGCTTCTACATGACTCATAAGGGTTCTCCAACTTCACATGGCCATAAATCTCTAATCGTGAGGAGTTATGTGATGTTCCACATACCACTGGAAATTGAATGACATGTACTATCCATTTGGAATAGTATTACCTGCAAATGTCTAAAAAATCATACCATTATCCATCAACCAAACTTGGGTCCAGTACCCAAACCATTGTGCTACCAGAATTCACTACTAGACTTTCTTCGAGGGTTGACATCAATGACAACCAACCCAATTAATAAAAAATATCCTCCTTTGGCATTGATGGCAACAATATAATGCAATAATGAAGTCATGTCATGAAATAATGAAGCCATATCACTCATTATCCCCGTGTGACCATCACTCCCTCTGGAACCATGCCTCCGTGCTCTGTATATGATAAATATCTCCCCCTTTGTCATCAATGGAAAAGTTCTCTTTCCATCCGAGGCTACTCCCCCTAACTGAGCTTTCCTTGGGGATACTCCCCCTGACTGAAATCTTCTAGAAATTGATCTCTCCTGACCTGAACTGTCCTCTTTATGGTGCTTCCTTGTATAAATATAAGACATATAAGATAAGCATTAAAAAGAATTCATTTTGGAGTATAAATTACTCTGAGTCTCTAGCGAAGATACTCAAAGGCTTCTCTAGGAAGCGGTTTTTTAAAGATGTCTGCCACTTGTTCTTTTGTTCCCACATATTCAACTCTGATTTTCTTCTCTGAAACCTATTCCCATAGAAAGTGATACTTTATTGGAATGTTCTTTGTCTTGGAGTGCATTACCAGGTTCTTTGAGATATTGATGGCACTTGTATTATCACAATAGATTGGAATGGGCTCATCATACTCAACCTATATATCTGTTAGATTTTGTTTCATCCATAGAACCTGTGTAAAACATGTTGCTTCTGCAATATACTATGTCTTAGCTATAGATAAAGATACCGATGATTTTTTCTTGCTTGACCATGATACTAAACACTCACCCAAGTAGAACGTTGCTCCATTGGTGCTTCATTGGTCATCAATGCAACCTGCCCCAACTGCATCTGTGTAGGCAATAAGTGATATATCCTTTCCTTTTGGATACCATAATCCAAACTCTTCTATTCCTTTGGGATATCTGAAAAATCCTCTTCATTGCTAATAGATGTGATTCCTTGGGGTTTGCTTGAAATCATGCCACCTGTCCAACTTCCTGCATTACATTTGGTCTGGATGTTGTCACATATAGTAGGCTACCAATCATTGATATGTATTGCCTCTGATCTGTATACTTTAAATAATCATCTTTACTCAACTTGCAATTGGTTTGCATGGGAGTGATAACTGGTTTGCAATCTTCCATTTCAAACCTCTTTAGCATTTCTATGATATACTTGGTTTGAGAAATAAAAATTCCTTGATTTCTTTAACGTATCTGAAGATCCATAAAGAAGGATAGTTCTCCAAGTAATGACATTTAAAATTCATTCCGCATGTCCTTTGCAAATTGCTAACTTAACCTGTCATCAATACTTCCAAAAATAATATCATCAACATAAACTTCAATTAATAAAATACTATCTTGAGTTACCTTGACGTAGAGATTTCTTTCTGCACTTCCTTTTATGAACCCTTACTTCTGAAGATATTTATCCAGTCTTTATCCAGTCTAGAGTACCATGATCTAGGAGGCTATTTTATACCATACAAGGCCTTCTTCAATTTACACACATAATCTACATTCTATGACAACTGGAATCCTTCTGGTTGTTCAATTTAGACTTATTCTTCAAGTTATCCATTTAGAAAAGATGATTTCACGTCCATCTGATACACTTTAATATTCTTGGAGAATGCATAAGCTAGGGGCAATCATATTTCTTCCATTTTTGCATCTAGAGCAAATGTCTCTTCAAAGTCAATTCCTTCAACCTGTGTGTATCCTTTACATACCAATCTAGCTTTGTTCCTTGTAACCTGTCCATATTCATTCAATTTATTTTTGAATACCCACTTTATGCCAATCACATTCTTATCCTTTGGTGTTGAAACCAATTCCCAAGTGTCATTCTTCTCTATTTGATCCAATTCTTCATCCATGGCCTTATTCCAAAATTCATCCTTGTTGGCCTCTTCAAAAATGTTTGGTTCAATTGTAGATGAGAGTGGTAGGTGCGTTTGCTCTGGTGAGCATATTCTTCTTCTAGTCTCAACTCCTACATCTTTTTTTCTGATAATCTGATCTGAAGGATGATTCTTCTGTACTCGTTTTCTAGGTGTCTTTGGAGGCACTTGATGAACTTGCTCTTCTACTTTTTCCTAATTCTCTTCATCTTACCCTTATACTTCTTCATCTTCTGCTACTTCCTCGTAAAGTTGTTCCATTGATTCATTTCATTCTTCCTTTAATTCTTGTCTACTTGTTTCATCAATTGTTACGTTGATGCTTTCCACAACTTTGTTCAATCTCAAGTTGTAACACTTGTATGCTTTCCTTGTACCTGAGTAACCAACAAGTACTCCTTTGTCCACATGAGAGACAAACTTTCTCATTCTTCCAGCTTCTCTTTTGATGTAGCATTTGCTTCCAAAAACTCTGAAGTGCTTTACATTTGCTGGTATTCCTTTCCATAGCTCGTAGGGAGTTTTTTCAGTGTTGTTTATGAGCATTACTTTGTTTTGAATGTGAACTATTGTATGCACTACCTATGTCCAAAAGATATCTTTCAATTTGGAATCCATTAGCATTGTTCGATCCATTTCCTGTACTGTTATGTTCTTTCTTTCAAAAAATCCATTCTATTGAGGTGTCCTAGCAATGGAGAATTGCCTTTTTATTCCATGTCTACTACAGTAGTCCGTAAATTCATTTGAAGTGAACTCTCCTCCATTACCATATTTCAATCATTTTATTTTTAAATCCATTTCATTTTCAACCATTTCCTTATAGACCTTGAAGTTTTCAAAAGCTTCTGGCTTATTTTCGAGGAAGCAAACTGCAATCATTATTGTATAATCATCAACTAATAACATAAATTATTTCTCACCTTTTAAAACCTTTGTTGTAGTTGGTCCAACTAGATCAGTATGCATAATTTCCAGTGGTCTTGTCATTGAATATTCCTTTGATTTGAACCTGGTCTTTGTTTTCTTTCCTTGTTGACAATGCTTGCATAAAGTGTTGGATGCTTTCGTGATCTGGGGAATTTCTCTATCTGCTTCCCTTTTGTTGAGTTTGACAAGGTTATCAAAATGTATGTGACCCATTCTTCTATTCCATAGCCAACTTTCATATTCCTTTCCTAGGCAACACTTTTCATTTCCAATTTCACTTAATACATATATGTTTTGTGAAGTTCTTGCAGCTATTGCAATCAATTTTCTTGAACATTATTTTCTTATCTCGCACTTTTGTGAATATAAAGTAACTTTATGACCTTGGTCACACATTTGACTCACACTTAGAAGATTATGTTTCATATCTTATACTAGTAGAACATTTTCTGCCTTGGTATTCTTGTTCCCAATTCTGACTGTGCATTTTCCAATGATTTTAACTGAATCATCATTTTCGAAGGAGATTGATCCATCTCTTTCCTTTATTAATGTAAGAAACCTATCTCTATTACCTATCATATGTTTTGAATATCCATTGTCAACATATCAACCATGTTTCTTCTGCTTAGCTTGTAGAGTGAGAGTGCATTCTTCATTTCTATATTGATTCTGTTTTCTTATCCATGTCCTTTTCTGAGGTTCCTATCTATGATTGTTGTTATTATGTTGCGGTTCTCTAGGAGGGACTGTCATTCTACAATTTTTGGCCATGTGTCCAAAGTTGTTTCATTTGTAGAATTCCACTTCAACACTCAAAGATTCAAACCTGTTGTAACTTATTCTTTTTGTTTCACTAGGCCTTCTTGCATAACCCTTTTGTGTATGAATTTGAAATTTGTTTATGTTCCTATTGTTCGCTCTGCAATTCACATTTTTATGTCCAAAATTATTACATGCATAACATAAACCAAAAATGATAGTTTGATACCTGGGAGTTGAATATATTATGAAAGTATGTACTCTTATGAATCCTTCTTCTTCCTGATCCGTATCTGTCGATTGTTGATTCTGAAATATGAATCTTCTCGGTGGAGGAGTGTCCATATAATGTTCCTTGTAGATCTTCCTATCCCCTTGGATTGTTTTTGCAAAACATTTTGGATATGTTTATTGCTCTGTTGTTTTGAATATTGATCCCTTTTCTATCTGATTGTATCCAAGTCCAGACTTGTCATGATGAGGTTTTTGACTATTGATAATGTCATCAAAAAAATTTGAGTTGTTCTTCATATTTTTCTTTTGAAGATCCTTTCTTAATGTGACAATCTATGTTTCCAAATATCCAATGATCCTGTATTTTGCTTCTAGTTGTTCTTTGAGTTCTTCTTCAATTATTTTATCTTCCTCTATTTGAACCTTCAATTTTTTGATCATTTTTTCTAGTTCTTGAGTGTCTTCTTTCTTATCTAGTTCCGCTTGTAGTTTCTTGTTTATATTCTTTTCTCTTATGATAAATTCTATGGCACTCAACAATTCTTCTCAGTAGTCAAGTTCTATCTCTTCATATTCTTCTTCAATGTCTTCTTTATCAGAGTCTTCTACTTCCATGAATATAACTCTTTCTGTCTCATTGTCACTGGCTTCATCTTCATCTGATGATGATATGTCTTTTTTGGTGCATAAGTGTTTCTTGAAAACTTTCTTTGTGGTTCTTTTTCCTTTATATGTTTGTTTTATATTTGAGTAACCTTCATCATTTATTTTTTTCTTACGAGGACATTTGTTAGAAAAATGACCAATACCATCACAATTAAAACAAATCAAAGGAATATTAGCTCTATACCTGCCGTTGTTTCCCTTGTTCAATATTCTGACAAAGTTGGCCACTTCTTCATCATCTTCTGAGACGTCACTACCGTTGCTATGTTATTTTTCTTTTTTCTTTCCCTTTTGCTTTGAACTTTTGGATTATTTGAAAGTTGCTTCTTTTATATCTGGATTTTCTTGTTCAATTCTCATTTCATATGCTATGAATATTCCATGTAGTTCCAACATGCTTATTGAGTTTAGATCTTCTCTTTCTTCTAGTGCTGATATCTTAGGGTCAAATATCATAGGAATAGATATCATTACCTTTTGAACAATTATAGATTCTCTGATTTCTTCTCCCAATCCCATGATTGCATTTAATGTTGGA